>PVJH01011862.1:0-66908 GCA_004026705.1 Nesogale talazaci | reverse complement strand
AAATGCCTACAATGCATTTTCCCCGCAGCAGCTTGAGACATTTTCCAAAGTGCAGTTGGATCATATGGCTCCTTTATTTTCGATCTTTCGATGCCTTCCCGTGATGCTTAAAATGTAGTACCATCGATAGGGGCACCGGCTTCCCTGTGGGAGATCTCAGCCTCCAAGTCCATCTGTCGACGGGCGAACGGGATCCACAATGAAAGAAGGCTCAGGGGCTTGCCGGCGCTGAAGTCCAAAGAGGTCAAGTCCACCAGCCTGGGTTGAGCATGGGGGTGAGGCTGGGGAGAAGTGAGCGGGATGAGCCCAGGTGCTGCAGGGAGAATCATCAGACTGCGCTCGCGGCTCCTGGGCGCTGAAAAGCAAAGTGGCATCCAAAACCCGACAAGTCCCCTTCCCTGGGTGGGAGTTCCTGAGCAGGGAGGTTGTGATTTCTGGATCCGGGCCCTGCCGCTTCTGAAAGGCTTACTTAAAGCATTTTAAAACTTGATCTCTTTTAAATCCCATTTCATCTATGGAACACTGCACAATGACACACACCCCCCTCACAACGCCAGGAATGAACAACCTCTATTTGCATAGTGTTCCCACTTTGTGGAGTGTTTCCCATCCAAGTTATGGGATCCAGGGAATGCTGTCATAAATAAGCAGTAGAGGCATTTTTACCTCATCTGAACAAGTGAGAAAACACTGGATACAGAGATGAAACATGTCAAGGATCTGCCCCCACCCCCAAAGATGGCAAAACTAGACTAGAGGAAGACCTACCTCTGTTAGCTTTATTTTTTCTTTTTCATTTTACCTTCTCACCATAGCCTCTGCCTCATGAGATAAGGTGCCTTAATTTTTTTCCAATGATTTTATTGGGGACTCTTACAGCTCTTATAACATTCAATACATCGTTTGTACCAAGCTTATTTGTACACATGTTGCCATCTTCATTTCCAAATATTTTCCATTTTAGCCTTTGGTATAAGCTCCTCTTTCCCCCACCCCCTTTTTGTAATGAATCATTTTTGGGGGGACTCATACAACTCCCATCACGATCCATACATGCATCAATTGTATGCAGGCCTCATTTGCACACTTGTTGCCATCATCACTCTCAAAACACCCTCCCTCCACTTAGGTCCCCAGTATCAGCTGCCCATATTTCCCTTCCGTCTCTCCCTCCCCCATGAACCCTTAATAATTTATAAATTGTTATTACTTTTTCATATCATACACTGTCCAATGTGTCCCTTCACTCACTTCCCTGTTATCCATGTCCCAGACAGGAAGTTATATGTAGATCCCTGAAATTGGTTCCCCCTTTCTATTCCACCATCCCTCCCCCCTCTCAGTTTCACCACTCCCACCACTAGTCCCGAGGGAACATCTGTCCTAAATTCCCCATGTACATCCCCTGGTCTAGCTGGATTTGTCTGGCAGAATTGGGATCATGCATATTTCATCGTTACTACACTGCACCCTAACTGGCTCAACTCCTTCCTGCAACCCCTCTATAAGAGGATGTTGCTTCACCTATTGAGGGGCTTTGGGTCCCCAATCTGTATTCCCCCCCCATTTATAATGATATAATTTCAGTTTCTTGATGCCTGACCCCTTGATGCTTGATCCCTTCAATATCTCGTGGTTACACAGGCTGGTGTGCTTCTTCCATGTGGGTTTTGTTGCTTCTGAGCTGGATGGCCGCTTGTTTACTCAAGTCTTAAAGACCCCAGACACTATATCTTTTGTTAACCAGGTACCGTCAGCTTTTTTTCACCACACCTGTTTCACCACATTTGTCATCAGCAAACATATTAGGAAAATGAGCTTGCAATGTTATGATTTTTAGTTCTTGAAGCCTGATAAATGATCCCTTTGACACCTCATGATTCCACAAGCTGGTGTGCTTCCTCCATGTGCACTTTGTTGTTTCTGAGCTAGATGGGTGCTTGTTTATTTTCAAGCCTTCAAGACCCCAGATGCTATATCTTTTGATAGCCAGGCACCATCAGCTTTCTTCACCACCTTTGCTTATGCACACATTTGTCTTCAGCGATCATGTAGGGAAGGTGAGCATCATGAAATGCCAATTTAATAGAACAAAGTGTCCTTGCACTGAGAAAGTACTTGAGTGGAGGTCCAATGCCTTCTGCTGTCCTACTACTAACCCTATAAGTATATGCTCATTGATCTATTTCCCCATCATCAAGTATAAATATATGCACTTATGTACATGCCTGTATTTAAATCTCTATAAATGCCCTTTACTCCCCAGTTCTTTCTTCCATTTCCTTTTACTTTCCTCTTTTCCCACTATCATGCTTAGCCTCCATTTGGGTTTCAGTATTTTCTCTCTGTTACATTACTCTTCATTAATCCCTATGAGACTTCTCTCACCCACCTTGTCACTGATTTTGAATCAATTGTTATTTCCCTATCCCTGGGCTGGTCAAACATCACCTCCTTTTCCCCTCTCCCCTTTCTCCCATGTCCCCTATTCTAGAACCATCAGTCCTGTCGCTTTCACCTCCAGACCATTTTCCAGCTATCTAGATAGACATGCAGAGGTAGCAATATGTACAAAAAAAAATGGCATCCTAAAATGAAGCAACAAAAGAAAATAAAACAATGACAACAATGATAAACCCAATGTCCTACATATATCTGCAAAAAATAAGAATAATAACAATATAAAAACCTGTAAATAGTTCAAGATCTGTTTGTTGACCTCCAGGAATGTCCCCTAGTTGAATCGGATGGGGTGCCACACCCTGGCCCAAAGTATATCCTTGATCCTGAAAGACCTTGGGTCAGTGAGGATAGCCATATTTCATAGTGGGGATGGCCATATGTTCCTCCCTGTGCATCGGCTGCTCTGAGTGGGAATATCATCCTGAAGGCTTGGTGGGCCAGGGTGCACTCCATTCTCTCTTCCTCCATCTTCATTTGTTCTCATGTGCTCTGTCAGGCATCTCTCACTCCCCAAGCTGCAGCCTCAGTGCTGACCTCCAAGGCAAACTCCCCTGGTGGAGAGGTGGCTGCCCCTGTAGTTGGGATTGGGCCTCTTTTAGCTTTTTCACTGGAAGGGTCCCTCATTATCATATCATTCCCTAGCATTACAAGTAATCAAGGTTGCATGGGCAGATTTCAGTGAGTAAATAAAGACAGATCCTGGGAGCTTCATTCCGAGGCAGATGAGTGTCATCATGAACTTGGTCCTATCCTGTTCCTACAAATATGCCCAGGGAGTTCTGGCAACAGGCTGATTAGGGGCTGCTGGTTCCAATGCATCACATGTCTTTATGGCAGAAAGATAAGGAAAGTTGCTTTCCTAAAGATGGCCTCCTAAAATCCCTGTACGGTATTCCAACCTGGTGACTTGGGGTCACTGTCCATTGGAATCCAATATGTGGCACCAAACAGCAAAACAGTGACTGACAGGAACCATCACCACCCCACCCCACCCCCCCACACACACACCCCTCACCATTTCATGATGGGTGAAATCAAGTTAGAATGGCCACTAGGGAGAGTCCTAAAGAGAGAATTAAATAGCAAAGTGGCCTGAAGATAAGAGATTGTCTCACAAGGAGGGGCAGGGGCCCAGCAATCGTTTCCAAAGTAATCTTCCTGTATTTACTCACTCAAATCTGCCCACGTCGCCTTGATCACTTGTAATCAAGTAATAGGCCGATGTCTTATAAAACTTTTATTCTGTCTGGCAGGGTTCTTTCAAAAGGACCTCTGCCTGGAGAAAGTTATCACAAGGGGAAGCAGAGATTGGTGATGGGGGGGGGGGGTGGGGGGTGCGGGCAGAAGGCTGGGATGAGCAAGGCAGAACAGGCACAACTGCCTCCACTACCCAGCAGTCTCTGAGGAGCTAAACAGGGTCCAGTCTTGCTGCTGGGAGAACTTTTTCTGCTAATGCAAAAGAGAAGCCACGGACAAACCCTTGGTCTTTCAGAGACGAAGTGTGCTGGCCAGTGCACCTTTCTCCAGTGTTGGGTGGCCCTGAGGTGAGAGACCACAGCACAGGGCACCTCTGTTTCCTCTCTTGCCCTAACCCTCCATTCTCCCACCACGTCTGCGGGACCTGGTCTCAGACAAGCATCACCAGTGGCTCCTGACCCAATGCAAATCACCCAGCACAATACCTCTTTGTAGTTTGTTCACACCTTTCATCCTAGAGTTTCAAAGCACCGTGCAAATGTGAACTTGTCCTCAGACACCCCAGGAGAGGCGGGTAGGTGGCATATGCTATTATCATCTCCTGTTTTATAGATGCAAACCAGGCTCTGAGCCATGAACTGTCTTGCTCCAGGCCTCATGGTGAATAATTGTATATCTCAGGGACCTACATGTAGTCATTAACTATGTGATGTTGCTGCTGAAATTCCACAAATATCATCTCTCTAATGGATATCCATCTTATTCCCTCACTTTTTTCTTTCCTTCTCTCTTCCTCTCTCTCTTTCTTTCTTTCTTTCTTCCTTTCTTTCTTTCTTTCTTTTGTGTCTGGGTTCTCCTGTCTTATAGAAACATCCCACAAATGATCACAACCTTCAGCCATCTTTTGATGTTCTTCTCTTAAGAAAAACAAAACAAAAACAGAAGATAAATCAAATCAACCCCTTGGCCATCTGCTTGGCATAAATGAGCACTTGCCTGGGGAAATCATTTGGCTATTTCCATGTCGCAATGCCCACCCTGGCAACTGACCCCATCTATGGGCTTCTTGAATAAGGTGGGCATCTCTCTTTTTTAAATCACTTTATTGGGGGCTCATACAACTCTTTTCACAATCCATCCATCCATCCATTGTGTCAAGCACATTTGTATATTTGTTGCCATCATCATTCTCAAAACATTTGCTTTCCACTTGAGCCCTTAGTTTCAGCTCCTCATTGTTCCCCTCTCTCTCAAACCCTTGATAATTTATAAATTATTATTATTTTTGTCGTGTCTTACACTGTCTCCTTTCCCCCACTTTTCTGTTGTCCATTCCCCGGGGAAGGGATTATATATAGATCCCTGTAATCGCCTCCCCCTTCCTGCCTCACCTTCCTTCCACCCTTTTGGTATCGGCACTCTCACCCCTGGTCCTGAAGGTTCATGTCTTGGATTCCCTGTGTTTCTCGTTCCTCTCTGCACCAGGGTACATCCTCTGGTCTGGCTGGATTTTGAAGGTAGAACTGGGATTATGAGAGTGGGAAGGGAGAAGCATTTCAGAACTGGAAAAAGTTGTCTGTTTCATCATTGATACAATACACCTTGATTGACTCATCTCCTCCCCTTGACCGTTCTGTAAGGGGATGTCCAGTTGCTTACAGAGAGGCTTCGGGTCCACACTCTGCACTCACCCTCATTCACATTGATAAAAAAATTTTAAGGTGACCATCTTTTGTACCTTCTGATCACACCCATATGCACCTATTCCATAGGTTTACCTGCGCTTGATAAGGAGGCTTGGTTTCAAAACACTCTTCGAACGGGAAATGTGGTACAGAGGGTGAGGAGTAGAGAGCGAAGGGTAGGAATAGGCCAGTTTCAGTGAAATTCTCTAAGGAAGGGAAGGACGTGGTACTCAAAGAGCCGTGAATCCCATTAATGGCAGAAAACCGGAGTCAAGAATCCCAATTCCTGCGGTTTTGAGAGCTGGAGTCTGGCTGAATCCTGGGATCACTTGGAGGTTATAAACTGTGTGATCCTGGCCCTCCCATGGTCATCTGCATCTTTGTCAATGAATTCCTACTTCCTTCCTTGCTACTCTTGTTAATGTAAAATGCTCTCACGTTTAGATGTCCAAGGAAGACTTGCGTTAAAGTTCTGTGACTTTGACGCTTGATATTATAATGTTGAGCAAGACACTGGCTCTGTGGGCTTCAAAGCTCTCCTCAACAAATAGGGATTTCTTTCTTAGGCCATGCCTACAGAATTGATTGGACTTCACAATATATCGTGATCGGAAGTGGCTTGCTTATGTTTTCCAGCCATTGCAACACTCAACTGCTGCCCAATCACCAACTGTCCACCTGACAATTATTTAGAAAGTGGAACCAACGACTAACTTTTTAAAGCCTTGTCACCTTGGCTTCTTGAGACTTCTTTGCAGGGTCTAACAGGGGAGCTCAACTATTCGTATATCCTTGGCCAAAGGACAGTCCTGCTTCCTCTTCAACCAAGCACGCAGCTCTGGGAGGGACACACATGCAGTCGTGAGGGAGGAAGGGGACACCAGCCTAGCCAGTCAGGCCAGCCAAGTCAGCCTGAATGATCAATAAGGTGGCAGATGTCGCAACAAGACCATCCTCACACCCACCTAGTCTTATGAGTTTTGCTTTGTCACGGTTCTGAACAATCCTTAAGTGCCAGGCCGGACTAGTGTCTATGCTGATCCGGATGGCCTTGTAGGCCCAGGCTTCCTGAGATGGGAGTTGTGAGCTAGATTGTGGAAGACATCAATGATGCCACTCAAATAAATTTCCTCTAAGCCCCGAGGAAAATATGTACAAATATTGCATCCTTCGAGGAAAAAAGCACAAAACACATAAGAAGACATCTTTGAGAAATGAGATCACTGGCATTCTGATCTGTCAGCCTTAGCTATTAAATATCACCATCTCCACCAAGTTAATCACCTGCAAAGAAAGAGCCAACTCTGGCCCACAGCAATCCTGCCAGCTGCGGCTCTGCAGTCACCTGGAAGGGAAAAACACAGACACCGGAGAAGGCTAGGACGCAGGCCATCAAACTCAAGATTGCTTAGCTGTGACGAGTATTATTTCCCTGAAGGTTGATTAGCCCTTTGGTAGTCCCAGCACCTTTGCTGCCTGTGGGAAAGCTGTTGGCAAAGGAGAGACAGATTGTCAGAGAGCTGTTCACCTGGCTCTCTCTGCACCCAGCCCATGTCAGCTCATCCATCAGAGAACTGGGGGGTAGGCAGAGTGGCAGTTTCTTCTGACACTCCCTTGGTCACCTTGTACCATGGTGGGCATTGTTCTGGGCTCTGAAGTTCCACCTTGGTCCAGGGGTACCAGCCAGATCTGCTAAGACTCTGATGTTATCACTCCTGGAGAAGAGTGTGGAGTCTCTTCCATGTAAATGGGAACAAATGGTGCAAGAGAAAACGGCTATTGACTTCTCCATGGGGCTTTGTAGGCAAGGCGCTCTCATTAGACAGGGCTTCTGGAGACGAGCCCGGGTGAATCTTTTCTTCCAAACTTCATCTGTGTGTATCTATATCTGTAGCTGTATCTATATCGTCTAATATCTACCTTGCTATCAGATTGATTACAAACTATGGCAAACCTTTGAGCATTACAGGGTTTGTGACGGTTAACGTTTCCTCCAAAACACCTCTGGATGATTCAACAACACACACACACACAACCTTTCAGTTAGCAGCTGAGCATATTATGCCCATTCACACCAGCCTGGGGGCGGGGCAGGGGGGAAGAGAGGGAACCTTTCCATTCCATTTGGGGAGCCAGAGGAATCTATGCATTTCCCTTAGATGTAGAGCAGACCCAGGTGTTAAAGAGCCTCATTTCTCTATCAGTTGGCCATAAGAGGATGGGGAGTCCCTCTGTAAACAAACAAACAATTCAAAATTACAAATACAAAATCAATTGCAGGAAGTTGAGCCAGAAAAGTCCAAGCTTCATCACCTTCATGAAAAATCTGCTTCTACAATCAGAATGCAGTGTAGCACCGATGAAACATACAACTTTCCTCTAGTTCTTTAAAGCTTTTCTCCCACCCCACCTTCACCCCCACTATCATGATCCCAATGTTACCTTATAAATCCAGCTAGACCAAAGGATGTACACTGGTACAGATAGGAACTAGAAACACAGGAAATCCAGGACAGATGATCCCTTCAGGACCAGTGGTGAGAGTGGCAATACCAGAGGGTGGAGGGACCATAAGGTAGAAAGGGGGGACCGATTATAAGGATCTACATATAATCTTCTCCCTGGGAGATGGACAACAGAAAAGTGGGTGAAAGGAGACACTGGGCAGTGGGAGACATGACAAAATAATAGTACTTTATAAATTATCAAGGGTTCATAAGTAGGAGGAGTAGAAGGGAAGGAAAAAATGAGGAGGTGATATCAAGAGCCCAAGTAGAAAGCGTGTGTTTTGAGAAGGATGTTGGTAACAAATGTACCTGACACAATAGATGGATGTACAGATTGTGATGAGTTGTGTGAGCCCCCAATAAAATTATTTTAAAAAAGAAAACTCTGCTTGTATTTAGAAAAACATTTATTTTCTGGGTCTCTGTCTTTCCCTCATTTTATTTCTTGTCTTTGGACTCTCTCTCTCTCCACCACTTAGAGTCCCTCTGTTCTGGGAGTTGCTGGGGGAGGGCAGGCGACATGAGTGCTCCACCTTGTCTCCTGGGCCAGCGTCAGCACCTCTTCCTTTGAGAGTCCCTGGTAGCACAAGGAAGCCTTAATGCAGAGGCTCAGCACACCAGAGACCTTGCATGGGCAGCCAGGCTCTTATAGGGCCCTTCGTGCTTGGCAGCTTCTCCTGGTTGAGGCGATCCAATCACTTACCCAGGTGGACAGCACAGCCAGAGCTTCCAAGGCAAGTGCTACCTTGCCTACCAAAGGCGCTGGCCCAGAAAACAAAGAACGGAACTGGAAAACAGGGGGTTCGAGGCCTGGCTGTGCAACTTGTCTGTGTGACTGGAACCTTGCCCCTCCCCCCCCCTTCTCTGAACTTCCTGCCATGTTTAAAAAAAGGTCTGCAGCGCTGACCTCAGTGAATGAATGTGAACTGACCTTCTCCTCTGAGAAACCGTAGACAAATCTTATTTGTACCTGTGGCCAGACCAGTTAGGTGAGTAGAAGCCTATTTATATTCATCAGAAGTCTCTCTTCGGTAAGTAACAGGAAGCCCAGCCCAGCTGGCTAAGGTAACAAAGGCGGTGATTGTCTCCTTTACCTGGGAAGGTTGTGGAGAAGCTCCAAGGGATGGGAGTTAAGGCCTTGGGCAGTCTGTGGGGCTTCTCCAGCCCTGCTGGCCCTTGCTCCACCTGACCAGGATAGCCTCCATCAGTTCGCTTGCTCTGTGGGCTGGGGAGCCTGGTGGGCCTCAAGGAGCGCGTGGGGAGGGGAATGGGGGCAACTGGTAAGCAGAAAGAAAGGAAAGATGGCACTGCCCTCTGCACGGTAATTCAACAATTCCTGTACCAGGCACTGTTTGGGACCTTGGGGATAGAAATCTGCCCCAACCCAAAACAACCCCCCTGCCAATGACAACTCTTAGAAACTCTATGCGACGAGGTAGACCTTCTCCCTAGGATTTTGGAGGTTACTAATCCTTACGAGGATAGAAAACCTCATCATCTTCCTCCACCCCACCCCCCAGGGCAGTGAGTGGGTTCGAACCTCCGACCTTTTGGGAATCAGCCCAGTTTGCAACCAATGATACTACCTGAGTTCCTGAGTCCTCTACAGTCCTAGCAATACTTGCAACTCCTGCATGTGCTCACTTGTTCCCTCTGGATGTGCCCTGAGAGTGCCAGTCATTTTCAGTTGTGACTGGAGAGATATGGGCCCAGTCCTATCTCATGGAGGGGGTAACATCATAACCCACAGACAATATAAAGTTACCAGAAATAAGCCAAGGTCCAGCAGCTGATGAATGGGGAAGGACAGCGTGGCACACCATTTACAAACAAAAAGCCCACGCTCAGTGCTTGGTACAAAATGTACAAACCTCAAAAGCATGCCTTGAAGTGAGAGAAGCCAACAGCAAAAGATCATGCAGTGTATGAATCCGTTTATAGAAAGCTCCAGAACAGGCAAGTTCTAAAGAACAGGAGTTCCAGTGGTGCAGCGGTTAAGCACTCAGCTGCTAACTGAAAGTTCCGGTTTGAACCGGAACTACACCCAGTGTAGCTTAGTGGGAGAAAAAACCCCGCAATCTGTTTCTTTGTGGACTGCAGCCTAGGAAACCTTTCAGGCAGTTCTACTCTGTCCTGGGGGGGGGGGGGGGGGGGGGGGGGGGGGGGGGGGGGGGGGGGGTCCTGTGAGCCAAAATCTGTGCAATAGCGATGACGGAGCATGAGTTAGGGGGTTGCCAGAGTCAGAGGAGGGGCGGGCCACTCCCCCATTGTCAATAGAGGTAGGTCTCTTTTTAATGCAGCAGGAGGAAGACAGGGAGGGATAAAGGTGTTCTAAAATTACACCGACGACAGCAGGAGTTGCACGATTCTGTAAGTACACACCAAAAAAAAATTGAACTGCGTACTTCAGACATGTACATTTTAGATTAAATCAAATATATCTCGATAAAGTAGTTTTAAGAATAACAGAAAGAGTTATGTAGGAAATTTAAATAGGACCCTGGAATGAGGAGAAACATCATGGTTTCTCCAGAATAGATGGTTAGTCACCAAGACCTCTCTGAACAGGTGTTATCAAATCTGAGTTCTGAATCTTTAAAGCTTCAACTAAAATTATCCCCTGGAATCTTCTTTAAAGCAAACAAGACTTTAGGCAATTACTCAAAAAGTTCTGCTTTGAGTGATTTGCTATCTACATGGGACCAGATGAATAGTGGGAGCTGAAAATGTGAGGTTGAAAACTTCGGGAGTGATGAGCTTATATTAAGGGATGAGGGATACTTCAAAAGGGGGAGCAAGGTGAGAGTATGTCATAATTTGAAGCATAGAAACCATGTCTCTTCCTTGTCCGTGTAGAAATTGTTGAGTTGGTGTTGACTTGTAGATAGGTTCAACAATAAGATAATATTAATAAAACTCTTTAAACAAAACCAACAAATCCCTCTATGACAAGATGGGGCCAATAGTGCAGAACTCTGAAGGAGGAGAGAGCAGCTAGCAAAGGCCCTGTAGCAAGGGTTAGCTTGGTATATTTAAGCAATCACGATGGGTCTTGACAATTCGATCAAAGGACGAAGGGACTATATGAACCTCAGCCCCCACAACTCTGAGAGCAGGAGGCCTAGATGGTGATCAGCTACTGCCAAGCACCCTGAAGGGCATCACAATAAGAGGTCTTGGGTAAAGTGGAAGAAGATGTGGAACAAAACAAAATTGTAAAGAAGACCAAGCTTGCTGGTCTGAAGGAGAGAGGCACAAACTCTGGAAGTTTAGTACCTGGACACTCTTTAGGTATGGATCTCAACTCACACCCTACTCTCAGCCCAACTCCGAGAACAACAACACCCGGGAGGCCCGATTGAATGTCCAAGATCAAAGGGGTGGCGTTGGCCCAGGGATAAACTCGGAAGTCAGGAAGGGAGGATGAGGGGTGAGGGGCAGAGTAAGCATCAGAGCGAGCACTGTTACATTGTGAGACGACACTGAATGCCACAAAGGAGCAGGTGCCCAACAGAAGATCTGTTTGCTGTGTGCACCCTCACCTACACCACAATCAAAACACGGGCTTTCAAGGCAGGTGGGGTCCAGCTCATTTGTTTGTACGCACACCGGACACCACCTAGGGAGGATTTTTATCCCAGGGCAGAAGAAAGTCCTTGGAAGACTAGAGCAGAATGGGCCTGAGCTCGATTGGGCTTTTGAAGGATCATCCCGGCTCCTGTGGGGAGCTAATGTTTTGTTAGATGGATTAGAGATAAAATATTTATTTAAAGGACAAGGAAATATAATGGAATCCACGCCTTAGAGGAGCTAAGACTGAATGAGAGACGAGGACACACGCGCGCGCGCACACACACACACACACGTGTTCAGACAAACATGAATCCCAGTGATAGCACAATGTTGAAGGTGATTAGAGAGGCATAAGCAAAGGGTCATGGGAACCCAGAGGAAGACACAAGGTTGCCCGACTGGAAAAGGAGCTGTCAGTGCAGGCGATTCGTAAGGAGAAAGTGAGTGATGGAAAGGAAAAGAAAAGAGGTGATCTCCTGGCAGCCAGAACAGCTTTCTGTCATGTGTGGTGTCAAGAAAGCACAGGGAGGGTAAGGAAAGAGGGTGCCACCCAGCGAATCCGGGGGGCGGGAGCCACAACAAGGAGTGCTGGGGGTAATGTCCTGACAGCGTTAGCTTACATTTATTATGCGCTTACTGTGTGCCAGGCATTGTTATAGCACACCACATAGATGAAAAGACTTCCGTTCCAAACAACATTGTGAGATAGTTATCAATATCATCATGCCTGATATCAATCTGCCAGAGCCCCAACGGAAAGTAATGACACTCGGTTTAGGGTGATTCAAGGAGTGTTTATGTTAAAAGGGCTTTTTACAAGAGCTAGGAACCTTAGTATGCAGTGTATTTATGTTACCGAGGAAGAAAAACTCAGAGAAGGAGAGCAAGAGTGGATTTACAACTCAAAGGAAGAGTGCACTTAGTGTCCCTGAATTGTATGTGTAGAAACAGTTGAATTGGGATATGTTTAGCTGCGTATGATCTCAACCAAAGAAATGAAATTAAAGGAAAGAGATGGAGGAGATGCTAGAGATCAGAAGAACTGGATGGTGGCAGCGACTACTTCTGGATGCTTTGATCCATAGAAGAATCCTGAGCACAAGAAGAAAAATGCAGATCAGAATTTTACATTTTCATGGACTCTTGGCTTTCTGGAACCATGAGGGGGTGGGAAGCATTGAACCCCTGAAGCTATTGTCCTGGGGCAATCTTTCAACCCTAAGCCAAAAAATACCCCTGCGGTCTTCTTCAAACCACATCATAGTTTAGCTAACCTAGTTTAAAACGCCTGCCTTGATTATCCTATTTCTTTAGGAACTATCGTTATGGGATCAAAGTAACAACAACAACTCCTAACATTCGGGCGTGGCTAATGTTAGTGAGGGAGGGACAACTCAGAAAAGGAGGTTGATAATGGTTGCACAAGCCAAGGAGGTAACGGATGTCAAAAGTTGAACACAGAGAAACTGCTGGATGAGTGCATGCTTTTGTTTTTGTGTAGATTCTCAACCACCACCACAACAAAACAAGGACAATTTAGAAAGATAGATATAGATAGCTACAGATATGGATGTATAAGGCTTCTTTACAATGTTGGTTGCAGAGAGCCAGAAAACCATGCTGGAAGGTGTAAGAAGCCAGGGTTAACAACAGTATGTACTAAGCAGTATAATATACTTACTACACCTAGGTTTAGTATAGTATGGTATACTAAGCAGTATAGTAAACTCAGTAAACCTAGGTGAGCCTGAAGGAGGCTCCAGGTTCCCCAGATCTTGAGGAAAAGAGGTCATCAGGTAAGAAATGGCCTTTCAGCAAAGGATACAGTCAGGCAGAAATGACATTGAGAGGAGGGTGCTGAAGGATAAGAACCTTGACTTCACCTTCCCCTCTCCAGCCTCCTACCACAAAATCCCTTCTGGGTAAACGGCACTCAAACCAAAGGGCAGGGAGCCCTGGCGACGCCGTCTGAGAAGGTCAGCCCCAAAGATGGCAGCCTAAGGGAAGCATGAGCAGGTGGGCTGTAAAGTGTCTTGCCACAGAAGGTCTTCCTTTCAGGAGAGAAATAGACTATTCACTTTGTGTGTGAACGCAAGTATTGGAGACTTGGAGTGGATTCAAGGAAAGGAGAACCAGGCTCGGAAAAGCCGGTAAGGAGACGTTTGTCTGATTAGAAAGAATGACCTAAATGTGATGGGAAAAATAGTGAGAAGGGACAAATTCAAGAGACTTTTTTAAAGAGCAATTTTAAATGTCAAACTTATTGAACATGAATATGATAGGGAGTTGGAGTAAGGGAACTGCAGAAGTAATACAGGAGCTACTGGGAGGAGAGAGTGTTTACTCTCAAGACAAATTCAAATGTACTGAAGAGGGCTGAGTTTGGGGGGAGATAGAGTCAAGACTCTTTCTGTTGTAGCCCAGTAAGGCAGGCTTAGGTAAAAAGTGGGCATTTATTACAGCAGGATAGAATTGTCTTGCAAAACCTGGGGGCAGAATGTGCAGCTGGACCTCAGTATGGACAAAAACCAGGCATCAGCAAGACACCAGAGGCAAGTATCGCTCCTGAGCAAGGCTCACCCTGCACTGGCCTGTTCTCCTGTCCCCAACTTGCTTTTGCCTCTTCTCTTGCCTCCTTTCTGTAAACCAACTTTCTCTGCCCCTCCTGGCCTGATGGCTTCAGTCCCACATTTACCTCACTTCTCAGTCCAAGAGCAGCCAACAAGTGTCTGCCGTAATTCCACACCCTGAGGAGACTCCATCCACCCAGGTAGGGTCTGGGAGACAGTATCACGTAGTTCAAGGGTGGGCGTTGGAGGAGAGGAAGTTCTCAGAGGAGGTCTAGGTGCTGGAGGCAGACATGCCTAAGCAGTGAGAGAGGGATGAACTCATTCTGGATATTTTGAGTGTGAGATGCTGTGAAAGGTCTTAACTAGATTTTCTCGTGAGTTGTAAGGATTTCAGTGCAGAGAGAGAGAACGAGAGAGAGAAAACAGATGGGCATGAGGAGCTAGGCGGGGAGAGCGAGTGACTCCCAGTGGAGAATATCGAAAAGGTTCCATCCAGAAGGTGGTACGATTGAATTGTGTACCTCCGAACATGTTGGTGTTCCAATCCCTATGCCTGTAAAGATACGATAATTCTGTTTGGCACTGGGGCTTTATGCTAATAACGTCACCTAAGAGTAAGGTGGGTTCTAAACCTAATCCCTTCTGGATGGTGTTTTACAAAGGGAAGTGCGGACACAAAACACCACAGGGAGAGATGCCCCGTGTCAAAGGAGCTAGAGCTGAAAGCAGCAAAAAGAGGCCCAGGATGGTGGGCGTTCCGGAAACCAGCAGAAGGAATCAACACTGCCAAGACCTTGAACCTATCTTCCAACCTCCAAACCATGAGAGAATCGGTATCTGTTCTTTAACACTACTTCTGTCATGGGATCTCGTTAATGGCAGCCCTCAGAAAGGACAGAGGGCATTGATGATGACTTAGTGGTAGAATTCTGACCCACAAACTTGAAACGAAGCAGCCACGCTAACACAGATTATAAAAGAAGACTTGGGAAACATACTTAAAAAAAAAACAAAAAAAATAGCCAAAGAAAGACGTAGGAACCAACAGACTGAACTGATCTTGGAAAGGGCATAGGAACGGCAGCATTCTGTTTCATTGAGTCTGGATCGCCGTGAGCTGGGGGTGAATTGATTGCAGTGAACAGGAATCAAAGTATTGAAATCATGAGCCAAGGGTCAGATTACACTGGCAGGTCAAAGAGGAAGGGGCACGGGTGGTCTGAGAGAGAAGCTCTCTGACTCTTGGACCACAAGGTCAGGATGCTGGTCAAGGTATCACTGTGCCAACGAGTGGTGCCAGCTCTGAGAACGAAGTGTGAAATCACAAATGAATAAAGAATTATGAGCCCTTCTCAAGGGACTTCCGCCACATGGGCTTGCCTACTCCTAAACTGTTGTTTCCCTCAAACCTAAAGGTACGAAATAGACATGAAGGTCACCCCAGCATGTGATGAAAAGTGAAAAGGAAATAGTAAATCAATGGTGAAGACCTGTCATTACAAGTATGGGGGAAACACTTCAAGGGAGAAAGGTATTGGGGGTGGGGGGGTAGGGTAAAGTCACCAAGGACTGATGTGTTATGTCCCAGGGTGAGGAAATTGCAGATTATTTCATGAATTTCTCTTATAAATCTTTTCAAATCTCTGTGGGGAGGGAATTGTGGTTCTAAGGATAAAGCTCAAGGATGTGGAGTCAGACAGATCAAGCAAGGATCATCCCTGCTCCTTACTGACCACCTACCAGGGGTCTGACACGGTGCCCAATGCTTGACCTCTCTTACTGCTAATCCTTCCAACAGGCCTCCCATTTCAGATGTGAAAAGCAAACCTCAAAAAGCGATAGAGTCCTTCCTGCAGTCTGTCTCCCAAGTCCAAATTCCACCCCACGTTTACCTGACAGGCACTGAAGGTGTATCTCTAAGTTTCTGACCTGGGATTAGCTATTTAACTTCTTTGAGGCTGTTTCTTCACCTGCACTTGAGATTACATTTAAAAACTGGAGGAGAGTGGATTTGTCATTAACTGCTCAACATCTGTATCAGACCCTCCCAGGTGAAAGGGGGATTGACTCAGCTTCGGACAGGGCCACAGGGCAATGGGCTCTGGAAGCTAGAAGGTTTATAGAGTGGCCTTGCTTATGTTGTTGGACTCAAGAGGCAGGAAAGCGCAAGGCTTGTAAACATTCTCTTTACTATGAACACGCAGGTTGCTAGTGCAGGTTTTCAGGGATGATGTTGTAAGCCTGAGCATAAAAGGACCATGGTGAAACAAGATTTTAGCTGTTTCTTCAACTCGGATGGAGACTGAACCACCCACAGGGACCCCTCTTGTTGTTAGGTGCAAGGGTGTCTATTTTGACCCGTACAGTTGTTGTTAGGTGCCTGCTCACACACTTCTGACGCAGAACAACCCTGAGCACAGCAGAACAAAACCCTGCCCGCCCTGCTTCCCGCCTTACAATTGTTCTCACCTTTGAGCCCACACATTGCAGCGATGGATGGAAGCAACCCATGTCATCCACCACCTCTACTGCATTCTTCCTCCCTCCACCAGGCAAGGTGCCCTCTTCCAGGGACCAGCCTCTCCTGATAACGTGTTCAAAGCACACGCGAGGAGGCATCACCATCCTTGTTTCTAAAGAGTATTCTGGCTACCCCTCTCCCAAGACAGACAAACAAATAGCAAACTTGCTGCCCGGGATTTGGGCTCAATGGAACACCATAAGATAGGGTAGCCCTGCTCTGGAGGGTCCGGGAGACTGGATATTTAAAGGAGCAGAAAATTTCATCTTTCTCCTGGTGATTTCAAATGGCTGATCTTGTAGCTAGCAGCCCAGCTTGTAACCCATTGTGCCAACAGGGCTCCCGCTCCTCTAAAGATTACACTGAGAAACCCCATGGAGTAGCTCTATTCTTTCCTACGGGGTCACTATGGGTCAACTATCTAATCAGAGTTATTTGATTTGGAAACCCCACTAAGGGAACCAGACTTTACCTTAAACCCCGGTTGTAGATTAAAGGAATTGAAATACTCCTTCGGACTTTGATCTGAAACACCCTAGTGTGCAAAGATGTAGAGGACTGCTCTCTCAAGGTCATGAATTTGGAAGTCAGGGGACTTTGCTCCAAATCTCTTGCTTTTGAGACTGCCCAATTATTGGCAACATTAGACCACCATATGGTTACTATTCCCTTACTTTCTTTGCTTTTAGTCCTGCGGGCATAATCTTGCCACGTTCATAGTGAATGAACATGGCTGAAATTCTTGCCTGGTGTCTAACCTTCATTGCTTTCTTAAAGGGTGTTCAGTTCCTTAAGTTTTTAACTTGTTTATGTGAACATGCCATGTATTTTAGTCTAAACACCTGCTCCAGTGGAGAAAGATGATCATGTCTGCTCCCCTACAGACTTACAGCCTTGGGAATGCTTTTTGGAGTGGCCAGGAATTGGAATTGACTTGAGGGCAGTGGCAGCGAGACACTGGAGGGATGCGTAATGGTGGTATCAGGGAAAGAAGTAGCTGCCACGAATGCGTCGCTCCTCCAAAAGATTGCCTTATGCCTACTTCACAGAGTGGTGCAGATGACAGAGTATGCCTTTAAAGTGTTCCAGGGAGAATCCTGCACCTGGGAGTCACTAAATCAAACAATCTATGGCACTGGGTCAATCTACTGCACAAGACCTCTACCCCTTTGAGGGTGAAGGTGCATCTGACCCAAGCCAGGGTAGCGCCACATAGACACGTGAAAGCTGGGCACTGAGTAAGGAAGACTGAAAAAGAATCAGTGCACTGGCGTGAGGGTGCTGGCTTCACTGTTTAGGCTGGGCTCCTTATCAGAAGTTCAGTGGAAGGGAAAGACCCACCAGAATGGGCTGAATTTGCTCTGGCCTGATGGGCTTCTTCTGATCAGTTCCATTCCCTTAGCTTTCTAAAAAAAAAAAAATCAGGGAAATGTTAGGACTGCTAACCACAAAGTGTGTGATTCGAACCCATCAGCTATTCCAGTAGAGAAAGTTAACCTAAAGGGTTATAGACTCAGAAATGTTTTCTGGACTCACTGTGGGTGGGAATCCACTGGATAGGAGTGGGATTGGAGGGATGTGTAATTGTGACACAATTGTGGAAGAAGTGACAAGAATGTGTCACTCAGCACCTGCCTACTTCAAAGATCTGTGTCGATTATAAAGAGCACCTTCAAAGTGCTCTGTAGAGAACCCTGCACAAAAGTTGACTTCATTAAATGGTAGCTGTGGCAGTCAGGTACTTTGGTGTCAATTTCATGATTAGGAGTGTAAGGTGGAGTCTAGCCTGCCAATCTGGAGATAGCCAGTGAGACCTCTGTGTGGGCATGGCTTTCTCCTGAGAATTCTGGGAAACCTCCTGGAATTTCCCATTGGAGGTGAGAGACTTATGATCAGTCCATTAGAGATGCACTACTGACAATTCACAAGGTTGAGTCTCTTGGAGACACTCTACTGACAAGACAAGATTGGTTGATAGACCAACCAACTCAGGTTGATAGACCCTGAGTTCTGGAAGCTGGAGGAGCTAGAGGAGAAGCCACATGGGCTTGTCTTGATGGAACCAGACCTCTGAAACCAGAAAAGCCGCGTGGAGACTTTTGCCAGTGCTGAGATTCTTGGGAGGCCACAGAGAGACCCCTGCCAGCACTGAGATGCTTCTACCACCACTGGGTACACAAGACTCTGCACTCACTGGCCTGCAATTGTTCTGGCATCATTGCATGTGCTTTGTGAGTCTGAAGAGGACTAATGGATTGGTATCGGCCATACAGGCTATTATCATACTTATGGACTTGGACTGGACTGGGTTGGGATGCTTTCTCAATGTCCCATTCCTCTTGTATACAAACCTCTCCCTTATACACATATAAATGCTTATGAATTTGTTTCTCTAGTCTACCCAGACTAGCACAGTAGCTTTTATTGTTGATTTTCAGAATTTCAACATTTGACATGCTTTCACTTCCACTGGTAAAGAAAAAAATGTTTTAAAATATTTATCTTTTAAAAAATATTTATTTTTAGGTTGCTTTGATTTCTATAGAACAGAACTGAATTGGGGTGGTTACGCTAAAGAAAGGATATTCACCTTTGACTTTGTGCATTTTGGTTTGAGGATATATAATATGCTTGAATTAGTTTTAGTTCATTTCATTTCCAAATAGATTATTTCTTGGAGGGGGAGAGGTGGATGGGATCATGGGTGTGGGAGGGCAGAGACCCCCAGAGCATTCCTTTCCACTAGCCTGGTGGGTGACATCTGATGAAAATGAAGCACAGCAGTCACACTAGAAACCTAAAGGTCAGACACCACAGTAGGTAAAGTGGTGACAAGGAAAAGAAGCCACTAAAAGGAGGAGATGTTAACCAGAGGAAAGGGGAGAGGAAGCAGAGAAAAGGCTGTCTTACCAGCCTGTTTGATCGTGAAGTGTTGAAGGGATCAGGTATCAGGCATCAAAGAACAAAAAAATCTTATCATTGTGAGTGAGGGGGAATGCAGATTGGGGACCCAAAACCCATCTGTAGGCAACTGGACATCCTTTACAGAAGGATCTTGGGGAGAAGACAAGCCAGTCAGAGTGCAGTGTAACAACAATGAAACACACAACTTTCCTGTACTTTTTTAATGCTTCTTTCCCACCCTCCACCCACCCCCACACTATCATGATCCCAATCCTACCTTACAAATGCAGCTAGACCAGAGGATGTACACTGGTACAGATAGGAACTGGAATCACAGTTGAATCCAGGACAGATAAATCCCTCAGGACCAATAATGAGAGTAAAGATAACAGGAGGGAAAGAGGAAGGTGGGGGAGAAAGGGAAGCCAATCACAATCACATATAACCCCCTCCCTGGGGAACGGACCACAGAAAAGTAGGTGAAGGGAGATATGGACAGTGTTAAACATGAGAAAATAATAATAATTTATAAATTATCAAGGGTTTGTGATGGAGGGAGAGTGGGAGGAAATGAGGGCGGGGAATGAGGAGCTGATACCAAGGGCTCAAATGAAAAGACAATGTTCTGAGAACGATAATGACAACAAATGTACACATGTTCTTGGTACAATGGATGGGCGCATGGATTGTGCTAAGAGTTGTATGAACCCCAAATAAAATGATTTTCTAAAATCACCACAGTACATTTTAGAAATGAATGGTGGTACTTCCTCTGATCCATCCTTACCCGCCTTCTCACTGAACTAAAATCCTGAACGTTTTCAGCAGAAAAAGTGTATCTCGGCTGAGCCCCGGTGGCATAGTGGTTGTGCGCGGGGACTGCGGCCCACTGGGATGGAGGTTCAATTCCCACTCACAGGAGCAAAGGCTGGGCCTCCTACTCCCACCACCAGGGCAGTGATGCCTAAAAAAAAAAAAAAAAAAAAATTAAAAATTAAAAAAAAAGTGTTTCTCTAGGTCTGAAAGAGGAACAAAAGGAATTTCAATATGATTGGTTAGTGTACACTCCATGTTCTGTCTTTGAGACTCATAGTTTCCAGTAGTATACTTATTAAAACCTCTACAAAACCCAAAAGGTTACTCAATCCACCATTTCCTAATTTTTTTTCTCCCAAAGGACACAATCTAATGACATGGGAAATGAATGTTCCCCACTCTTTAAGAGCCCACAGTGAAGGAAGGTTCTTCTTGAAAACAGAAAATATTTGAATCTTCCTTGTTCTAACTCTCAGTTCAGAAAAGTACCCCTTCCCAGAGACTTTAAGGCCAGGCTAGGGGCCCAGGCCACCACTATGAAGACTCAATGGGGATTTCCAGTAAGCCCCTTCCCCCACTGTACTGTAGACACCTATCCTTCAGATCTCTTTCCCAACAACCGGTGAGCTCTTTGCATTTCTCAGAAACTATCTTGGTTCACAACCCTTACCATGGTGCCCAGTACAGAGAAAGAACTGAATGTTTCTTGAACGAATCCAGTGGTCTGAATATGATTTTTCCCAAAGGCAATTGAAGGAACTAGAATGAGGTCAAGATAGGTAGACAAATGTGATTTCAGCCGCTCTAATCTCCTTGGCCTCTGTGTAATCACCAAGCACCTCTCCCAGATTGCTGAGTTGCTAATTTTTCCTGGAGGCTCCAGCCAGTACAAAGGAAGCCTTGTGAACAGACCACACCTCTGCACCCAGCGCCCTTCCCGGACTGTTTGTGGCTCCTATTGGAGGGCCCACACGGTAGATGTGCTCAGACTCCAGATTGGGCCTCTGGATGGCCTCAAGACTCACACCACCTCCATAAATGGAGGCAAATAAATGCTCTGGACAGAGGTCATCGAGTCTGTAAAAGTGCCTGGAACTTGTTGGAAGGAAAAATGACTTTTCTAAACACAAAGTAAGATTATAGCTCGAATTAAAAGGAGGGAGAGTAAATTCCAAAGGCATTGCACATGAGGGTCTCAGAGGAGAACTGGCAAAGATGTAAGAGTGGGTTGGTTGCTTTACCTCTTTTGGGAAAGGCAATATCAAAATTGTGGAAACTACAAGGTGGGTGGTTGATTCAAATATTGCTGACAGTCAACTCAAGATTCACAGCCTCTCTTCTGCCTTTTGTTCAGGGGTTCACCCTCCTCTACACAGCCATGTGCTTCAGGGGAAATTGAGGCCAGTTCAAGGCCTAGATGGTGAAAATGGTAGCTCCACCATGGTTACCCAATTCTCCAGGGCGAATGCTTTTTTTTTTTTTTTTAGAAATGCAAATGTGATTGTGATAATTAAGAATACTGTAGTCTCAGTGGTTTGACCAGTAAGACCTAGTAAATCCCTCATAACAAGATCTAACAATCAACAAAGCAATCAATTCCATAATGTGATTTGCTATGAACAGCCAATTAATTGAGAAGACTTCCTCGGTGATGTGGCCTGCTTCCAATATAAGTGGACACGACATGGTGGCAAAGCTTGATTCCTTTTTTGCTAGGTATAGCTCCTCTATCAGGCTCATCCTCTGATATCTGGTTCTATGGACTTGAATTAGCACCCTGTCTTCTTGCCTACCAGTCTTGGGAGTCATCAGCTGCCTGTGTTACCTGGAGACCTTATGTAATTCCCTTCTGCAGCCAGAAGCCTACCATGTGCACTGCCCATCCTGGGCTCCTTAGCTCCTGCAGCTACAAGCGTCAAGAAAAGCCTCCAGTCTGATTTCTGACCACAGACTTGGAGTCTATCCCCTTCTACAATTTCTTGGACATCTCACTGCCACCTAAACTATGACTCTTTATATGAATAGAAAGCTCCGTCTTTCTCCTAGGGAATTTCTGGTGGCCTCAAACTACGGACCTTGCAGTTGGCAGACCAATGCATCACCACTTTGCCCCCAAGGTTATAGCTAGCATTTAAAAGGAAAAGGGAGTGGGGCCACAGACCAACAAATACCTGCAATGAAGTCAGTGTTCTATGTAGCCGCTCTTGCTGCCCAGGAGGAGAGTGAGACGAAACGTGATTCCTCTTAAGCTCAAGTATCCCAGTCAGCTGACGGGGCTGAGCAGTAAGATGAGGGACAGCAGTGAGACCACTCCTCTGGAGTCACACTGAAACCTGTAAGCAAGTGAGCCACATCAGAGCAAAGTCAGGGCTGGCGTTCAGAGTGGCCAGTAGTGATGCATTCAGACTTAACTTACAGAAATTCTTTTGATTTCTCTCTGGAGTAGCAAATGACAGTATAAGCCTCTAAACCAGGTTAGGGTAAAAGTGAAGGGACATGAATCTCCACTGACCCCTTACCTCTTTTGGACATGCGCCTGAAATTTGAGGCCCACCAGGGATAGAATGCCTGTCTGGTGGGGTTGTGGACAGGTTGCCACAGGACAGCAGAAACCACATGTGCTTCAGATCATTCAGTAAGCCCGTTCTTTGGGAAGCCGCCTATCCTCGTGTCTAAGTTCTGGGCTTTAGAATGTTTACACACCAGCCCTGGGCAGACTTTCCCTTTCTGAGCTCATCTTGGAATAGAGTCCTCCATTCTTGACTCTGTGGCTATTGTCTGTAGGCAGCTGGAGCAGTCGTCCACAGCAGGAACAGGGTGGTCAACATCCTTGCTCCAGCAAACATCTCAGGAAGTCTTAGTTTCCCAATTTCAGTTCTTCCACTATCATGTAAACTTCCCAATGGTAAAAAATAAAATAAAATCCTCTCCATTTTTTTTTCCCACTCCATGCCTAAAGCAATGCCTAGTTCACAACCAATAAACCCAAAGCTACTATCTGGTCTATTTGGACTTCTGATGAACTTAGAGGACAGAGTGGTCTTCTAGGAACAGTGCAATGGTTTAAGCACAGAACACAATGACTAACCAAAGGGTTGACAGTCCACACCCACTGGTCACCGTGCCAGAAGATGAGGCAGTCTGGTGCTGTACAAATCAGCCTTGGAAACCCTATGGAGCAATTCTACTCTGTCCTGTAGGGTCTCCCTGTGAGTTGGGATCAACTCAATGGCAACAGATTTGTTTTCTCTGGGAGTCTCTGTGGAAGCAAACTGCTCTGCCTTTCTCTTACGGAGTGACTGAGAACTTCAAATGGCCAGTCCTCCAGTGAACAGCCTGCCGGGCACACCATGAATATGTGTAGGGTAAAATAAGCTCTAAGATGGGGAAAATGGTATTATCTCTTTCATAGAATGGTTGTGAATATTGATTGAGGTAGTGGGCAAAATCATGGCTCAACGTTTGGTGAAGCAGTACATAAATAGTATTGCTATGGCATCCCCGAATGATGCAAATGGTTAGGGATAAGGGAAAAGTTGGGAGTTTGAGTCTGCCCAGTGGCACCTCTGCAAAAAAGGTGTGTGTGGCTGTCATGTACTTGATGTCAATTTCATGATTGGGAGTCTAGGGGTGGAGTCTGGCCTGTCAATCTGGAGATAGCCAATGAGTAGCCAGTGAGGCTTCTGTGTGGACATGGCTTTCTCCTTAGAGAAGTTTCATGGTGTTTCCCAAATGGAGAAGAGAGGCTTGACTCACTCTCTCCTGGAGAGACGAACTACTGACAAGACAAGATGGCAGCGTCTGAAGAAACAGAAGAGCCAGAGAAGAAACTACATGGCCTTACCCTGATGGAACCAGACCTCTGAAGCCGGAGAAGCCACAGAGAGACCCCTGCCAGTGCTAAGATGTTTCTATCACCAATGGATACTGCTGATGGACCCTGATCCCTGGAAACGAGGAGGAGTCATGAGGGAACCTCTGCTAGTGCCTGGACTCTGTATCCACTGTACTCACTTTGTGAGTTGGAAGGAGACTTTATAGACTGGGATCAGACATATGGGCTAATATCGGGCTTATGATTTTGAACTAGACTGGGTTGGGATGCTTTCTCAATGTTCCATTCCTCTTGTATATAAACCTTTCCCGTATATCCATGTGTGTGTCTATAGATTTGTTTCTCTAGTCTACACAGACTAACACAGTGTGGTCACCTGTCAGTCCACCCCCCCTCCCCCAAAGAAGACATACAGCACATTTATACTCTGACACACATGGGTCAGCATTTATTCTACAACAAAGAGTTGTGTTTGTTTGTTATTGTTTTACTAATAACCTTTGTCGCTGCCCTTATGAGCCAGCAACTTGTTCTGCAACCAATCCCTGGTCACTGGAGACCTATAAAAAGGCATTTGTTGAACAGTTACTATGAAGGCACAGGTGAAGCAGACGTTTTAGGATTCATTCTGTGATTTGGGGTCGGCTTCTCATTCTCTTGCAAATTTCTTCCTTTAAGCAAATGGCACCACTTTCCCTCACACCCATCTGATGCCCCCCTTGCCCTTGCCCACCGCTGTTTTGGTTGTCACCCAGTACCAAATCACACTGTGTAACATTTTTCCCACCCGCCCTCTCTTCCCCATTCCTGCACCTCTGCCTACCTTTAGACCCTCTCTAAGTCAGTCTGACATGGTCTCTGATCTCCGCCTTCCTCTCCTCATCCTCCTGCACATTGCTACCCTCATGTTAGACGCCTTTTCTCATCCCTATCATGCTCCGAAGACTCGTGTTCTCTCGTTCTCTCTCTCATTGAGTTGATTTCTACTCTTCATGACCCTGTAAGGCCAGGAGAAGAGGCCCTGTGAGTTTCCGGGACTGTGACTCTTTACAGAAATGGAAAGCCCCGTCTGTCTCTCATGCAGTAGCTGGCATTTTTGAACTGCTGACTTTGTGGTTAATGGCCCAGCATGTAACCACTACCCCACCAGGGCTCCCATGCCCTCCCTCCCTGCTACCTATAAAATCAAGTTCATTTCATTAACAAGACTCCCAAAAGGGCATTTTCAGCCTTCTCTCTCGCTACCTAGCTCTCCTCCCTTGGCCCTGTGGCCACAATTCCCCAAACACAGCCAGGGAGGAAAGCTTTTACCCATTTGTCCAGGGACCCTTTAGCCTGAGCGCTTCCTCTTCAGATGCAGAATGGGGGGCAGAACTGGAATGTTTCTGGAGACGTTTGGGGTGACTGCAACTAGAAGAGTGTACCTACAGTCGCCAAGAGCCCATGCCAGCCCTGCCATTGAAGGATGTGCTCTCAGATGAGGAGCCTTAGTGGTGCAATGGTTAAGCGCTCCACTGCAGTTCACATGCACCAAGTGGCTCTGCAGGGCAAAGTCCTGATGGGCTGCTGTGAGAAAGACTGCATCTGAGGCTCCTCTCGGACACCTGCCGTCACTGTGGGAGGGCACAAATGGGGATCATCTGGTGTCATCTGGAAGAGTCCTGCAGCTTCCCTGCTTAGGCTAAAAATGGGAGCGTCCAAGCTGCACCTCCGACTTCCTCTCAGTCCTCCCCCAACGTCACTAAAACTTTTTCTGGTCTGTCCTTGAGGAAGGGTCTCACCATCGCCAGAAAAGCCAGGTGTTGCATGCCTTGGGTCAGAACTCATTGCTACTCCATCTCGACTCCCCAGATGCATGAATTCAATGTGCCAGATCAGCTTCATGCTAGCGTCTAACATGTTTCTCAACAGCATCACACACAGTGCCGTACTAAAGCCAGGGTTCAGGTGGCATTTAAACCAGCTGCCATGAATGTGACTCTAGCTCATGATGACCTCACGTGGGTCAGAGAAGAATTGGGTGCCCTAGAGTTTTTAGTGGCTGGTATTTCTGGAAGTAGATCTCCAGGCATTTCTTCTGAGGTGCCTCTAAAGCAATGCTTCTCAAACTGTGGGTCACAACCCCTGTGGGCGTTGAATGACCCTTTCACAGGGGTCACCCAATTCAAAATAGTGGCAAAATTACAGCTATGAAGTAGCAAGGAAAATAATTTTATGGGATAGGGGGATCAGGACCATTACAACATGAGGAACTGTATTAAAGGGTCGTGGCATCAGGAAAGTTGAAAACCAATGCTCTAAAGGGATACAAACCACCAATCTTTCACCTGAAAGCCACTTGCTTTAGCTCTTTGTACCAACCCGAGACTGCTGATTGGTGGTTCTAAAAACTCACTGCCATCAATCGAATCCCAACTCACAGCGACCTCAGAGGACAGATTAGAATTATCCCTTTGCATTTTCAAGGCTATAAAACCTCAACTCTCTTCCCTCACCTGCTAGTGCAGCCTAGTTCTGTCTTTGGATTATGATATTGGCATGGCAGCTCACCACCCTCCCTCTGCCTGCTCTCCATTCGGTCATGAATCAGTTAAGCAGAATGCTCTCAGGAAGCCATTAAGTGAACATTGACTTGACTACATTATGGGGCATTTCAGGGAACATGATGTTTGCTGATAAGTATCTTATAAATCTTCTCCCCAGGTTAGTCACTGATTTCCATCTGGCATGCATCCACTCAGTAGACTAGCTCCCGCCCCACCATGCTCCACCCGAGGCTGACCGGTTTGATTTCGTAGTTTCTTTCTGATGGGGTTGCAAATGTAAATCTCCTTTTCAAACCCACTCTATAGACTCCAGGGCAGTCCCACGCTCTCCTGGAATCTGCTCTCCTCTAAACAAGTCTCCGTGGCAGGCTGAGTTTAGTCAATCATTCTTTATCTTTAGTCTAGGCAAAGAATACTTAACATGGGATGCCAGGATAAGAAAACTATAGTTGTGTGCCAATGAGCAGTTCTTTAATGAGTGATCTTGTGTTGGCTTTGATCTCATCCAGAAACATTGATAGAATTCTCACTTTCGATGCAGGAGAGCTTCCAGACTCAGATGGACTAGAAAGAAAAACCTGGGAATCTACTTCCAAAAGTGAGCCACTTTAGGGGTGCCCATGAGTTGAAGAAAGGATTCCACAACCTCTAAAACAATGACCGGGCTTTCATCAGGTTCTCAAAGTCCTCTCTGCCCTAGATCTCATCTTCAACTGGCAATGCCATGACTTATTATTATTATTCCATGTATCTGTTCAATTCTTGTTTTCCAAAAAAAGACTTTTTGTCCTCACATTTTTTAATCACATTTTTAAAAATCACTTTAGACTATGGTGTTCACCATCCCCTCTCTCCTCTTGCCGTGCTTTCCTCTACTCTGACCCAGTGACTGCCTAACTCTTACAACTAACTTCCAATTCATTGCAAAATCCGTCATCCCTTAAATCACATTTATACCCATAAAGTCACCTCTTCTAGCCGGTGGGAAGGGATACAATGACACTGTCTCAAATTATGGTGAGACAATTTCTTATAACCTTGACTCTCTATAGAAAAGCAGACTCAGTTTTCAGTAGACTGCTATGGCAGACAAACGGATCTCTAGTATTCAAGGTAACAAAGGGATTTTATTCTTCATTGTTTGGTTTTCCAATGCTCAACAAGGGGATAGCTACACCCTGTCCCTTACCAGCTGTGTAACATTGGGAAAAATGGATTAAAATTTTTCAAGCTCATTTCCCTCATTTATGAAATGGAGGCAATCACTCCTCCGTGGCTCAAGGACAGTGAGGTTTGGCTGGCCAAAATTACATGTAGGGCCCCAGCATCGGGTTCCTACTCTGTGATGGGCTGAACATCCCATGCATTAGTCTCCGAGAAGTGATCAGAATAAGAAAGAAACCGGGCCACAGGAAATTTCCTGCTGCTACTTCCTAGCTGTGACATCATCAGCAAGTCGATACCATACCCTCCCAGAGATTCTATTGTTTCATATAGACAGTGAAAATAAGGCTCCCTACTCTGCTTACCTTGAATAGCAGACTTTAATCTGAATAGGCATTGTAGACTGCAGTTGGCTGATAAAGTGTTACAGTAATGCTTATTCTTCTCTAGAAAGCCTGAGCTGAGAAATCTAACCAGCCTGCTCCGCTCCGTCACCGCCACCCCTTTCTTGTGGCTGGCATATCCCTTCCCCAGAAGATCAAACAAGGAGATCTTCACCGGCTCCTATCCTGGGAAAGTAGGGCAGATTCTAGTAGCTGCAGGGAATTGGGCCTGAAATTAAACCCAGAGGCACTCCAAGGACTTGGAAATGCCAAATCATCAACTTTCCATCGCTTGGCCTAAGTGACAACGGAGCTTCTAAAAGTCTCCCCAACTAATTCCATGCCAGCACCAAAAAGATTATTTCTACTATTATGCTATTCTACATTCACAGAAAGCCAGTGTGCTTAAAAACAGGGCTTTTATGTCACTGCCTTTTAAGCTAAGGAGCCCTGGTGGGGATGCGAGTTGGGCTTTGAGCTACTAATTTTCAGGCTGGTGTTTTAAATCCAACAGCTGAGCCGTGGGAGAAAGTTGAGGCTCTCTGCTTCTGTAAAGGTTGACGGTCTCAGAAACCCCATAGTGGGCGGTTATGGATTGGAATCCATTCACTGTCAGTGGGTTTGCTTGGTGGGTGGAGTGCTGGGTAGGGTGAGGGCTTCAAATGTTTGTAACTAATTTAGCATGTACATACTTAGGGGGGAGAGTGAGTGTTTAACTTGAGTTTAATATGTATTTTCCATCAGTGCAATTACTGATTGTGTCTCAAAAAACATTGGACCCTGGGTCCTCTAAAGAGCAGTGTTTCACCCCAAATAAACTGAGGGTGAACACAAAGAGTTAGGGTAAAATGGGAAGCAAGATAATTGTCATGCGGAATGTTTTCTTCTGTAAAGAAAAGCAGACAAAAAAATCTGGAACTTTCTAGGACTCCTCCCAGGCCCTACCTCTGACCCAGCCTTGCAAATGTCCAATTCTAAAAAAAAAAAAAAAGGTTCCGGAATGGTCTATCGGCTTGTTCTCTGAGGGAAACAGCTCAGCTCCCGCCCTCCCTTTATTTGGTGCAAATAGACAAAGCCTCAGATGTCGCTGGAAAGAGCAGGAAGGGGTGGGAGGAGGCCAGGATCACGTTTTGTTTTCTGATACCCGTGCATTTCGGTTGTTTCATCTGGCTTTCAACTTCCATCAAAACAAGTTGTTTACCAAGATGAATGCCGGGTATAATAAAGGCCCCAGGTCGTTCTACCTGGAGGTGCTGAGAAGCAATAACTCGGTGCTCAGATTACTCTCTGCACCGCTGTGGGGCGGCTTCATGTGCTTTTGTGAGCGGCTTTCTGTTGATGTAAAGCAAGATGACATAGAGACAGATTAGTGAAAACCACAGACTTTATAAATTGCAATTTGGCCTCAAAAGATGAATGAAGAAGAAATGCTTTGATCTGTGATTCACAGCTGAGCTGCAGTATTTGCAGAAAAACATGTCGAGGGCAGGAGGAAGAGAGGGGGCGGGGCATGGATGAAGAGTCCTTGGGTATTTATTGAAAAGACTTGTTTTTGTCACTGGTGGATCACCTAAATGAATGCGGGCTCAGGCACAGGGAGCAGGGGTTCCTTGCAGTTGCATTGTGCTTGCTAACACAGCTGGCCTGGTCAGCTAACCCTAACCCACGGCACAGCTGGCTGTCCTGTCAGGCAGAGCCACAGAGAGACACCTGGGGAAGCTCCTCTTCCCCACCCTGCTTCCCCTGAAGCGATTTCTTGGAGGTTGCTTGACCAGGAGAGTTGCCCTCTGGACACCACCTGTCTGCCCCTAGCCCTGTGTGAGGTTAAGAGCCAGCCTGGGTGCCCTCCAGGACCCCATAAGACCGAAGGCCACCACTTGGGTAGCTCCTAGGCATCAGGATGAGGTTGGCCCCGGTCAACCTCGCTGGCCTTCACCACATCCTCCAGTGTCCAGCTCTCCTCCACTCCGATCTCAACTCCTGGCCAATTTAGACTGAGCAGCATCATAGAACGTTACCATAGGAAGGACTCAACGAGGTCAGAGAATGGCTCTGTCCAAACTTGCAGATGGGTAAACTGAGGCTCAGAGAGAGAAGAGCTCCATGATCACCCTGCTCTGCTTCCATTGAGGAAGATACAACTTTAAGACATGGGAACACCCTCATGGGGGGGGGGGGGATCTTTGAGAATGTCTAATTCTCTCCCTCCCTCTTCCTGCTTCTGTTACTTGTTGGAAAAAGAAACACTTGTAGGACTTTTTTGAGTGTTGCTCCATGTGGGGCCAATCCAATATCAAGTTGTTTATTGCATAGAATTATTATTGCTGATACTCCCTGAGCATTTTCTGTGTGTTTGGCAATGCATGTATGCATTAACAGATTTCATTTTGCCACTACCCTGAGTGGCATTATGGATTAAAGTATGCCTTTCTAAAAAATGTGATATAAATCCTCACCTCCATCCCTGTGGTTATAATCCCATTTGGGAGTAGGTTGCCTTTGTTTTGTTAATGCATCTGGCTGAGTGCAGGCCCTGTTTTGAGTGCCTCGCTGTTGGGATAGAAAGGAGATTAAAACAGCAAGTCAAGAGCAGGGAGCTGCTGGTGCAAACAGTCGCAGAGAGGAGGGCCTTCCTCCAGAGCTGCTAGAGAAGGAAAGTCTGCCCTTCAGTTCTCTTCATCCAGCAATGTCTTCTTGAGAAAATTGTCTGTTTGTTACAGCCATCCACTCGAGGTAGTTGTTACAGGAGCCCTGGAGGGGGGGAAATATGCAAGCGGGAGCCGGGCTTAGAGATAGTAAATACCTCTCCCCAGATCACACACCTCATAAGTGGCCAAGGCAGGTCTGCACCCCAGGGAGCCCTCAGGGAATTCACCATTCAGTTGTTTGACCATTTTCAGCTCATTTCAAACTTGACCTCACTCCCTGGTGTCTGGGAAGAAGACCGTGTCTGGGGCTTCACCCAAAAGTCCCTGTAGCACGTTGGGTCCCTGTCCACACCTCCAGTGTCCTCTGAATCTTGCTCACCCTGAAAGCTCTCCCAGGCTGTTTGTGCCGCCTATCTCACAGCCCATCACTCTCCTCCCAGCCGCTCCCTCTTGACTCTGCATTTCTCTCCTGACCTCCCTGGAACAGTTAGATCTCCTTTCATCGTGTCATCACAGGCTGCTCCTCCACCCGCCCCTGCATTCCCACACCTGGGTCTCACAGGCTCTCACACCCCTCTCTTCTTACTCCTGCACCTCACCCCTGTCTATAAATCTCACCTGCACCTGCTCTGTGCTCTCTGGCCTGCTCAACATTTTTCTCTTATAGATGATCTTGTTTTGCAAATACCACTTTACACCGGCATTTGTTCTGAGAATATTTTTATTCTAGTGGGGGTGGGGGTGGGAGGAGAATTGATGCCAAAGCATATCTGCTTTTGATGATCTTGGGGTATTCGAGGGGTTAATGCCAACACAAACAAGGCATAGCCTAGAGCTTCAAAAGTTGTGCACCAAGGCTTTCAGTGCTTTGTTTGTTGGTTTGTCTGTTTCTTTTTGGAAGTAAATATCCAGGATTGTTTTTTAAGGTGCCCATGGATAGACTCAAACTTCCAACCTTTGGGTGAGAGCTGAACACATTCGTGCTTTGTATTACCCAGGAACTCCTGTTCTGATACACATGGGACTGCCATACATTGTGCCAACTTGAAGGCCACAAGAGTGAATGGACTAAAGAGAGTCTCTTTCTCTATCTGAAAAACTGAGAATCAGACTTCACATCCCTGCTGATGTGCAGTGTTAACCTTCGTGCCTTCATCCACTGGGTCACTCCACAAATATGTATGAAGCCCTTTCTAGTGTGCCAGGCAACCCCGAGATACTTACACCCATGCAAAATATCTAGAATCAGCCAATGGGTGGAGGCCAAAGTTGTTCAGCGGTTACCAGCAGTGGGAAGAGGAGGAGACCAGGAAAAGTCACTGCTTGGGAAGCACTGTCTGTTCATCAGGATGGGAGTTTTGGCAACAGAGACGAGCGGCGGTTGCACAACATGATTGGTGTGATTCGTATCACGGAGGTGTGCGTGTGGAAAACGCTGAGTTGCTATCCCGTCCTAGGCAGTCAAGGGGGCTTCACAATGTCCTGGGGGGAAATGCCATTCTCTTTTCATGCCATTTCCCCACGAAGAAGGCTTTCTGCAGTGGAAAATAAAGTAAAACAAAACTAGAAGAGCACAAACGATAGAGAGTCGATCCACTTGCTGCCTGAGACCTATCCTGGGGAGAGCTTCAGGAGAGGACTGGGTGGCAAGAGGGCGGTGGGAGCCCCGAGGAAGAAAGCACCTACCACCTGCCCAACTGAGCCAAGAGAAGGTCTCTGGCAGAGGTGCCTCTTGAAGGTCTAAATGGTTTTCCAGTGAGGCAAGGAGAGAGGATGGGCCTGCCAGGAACGGCGAGAGCCGAGGCAGAGTGACATGAGACACAGACGTCTGTGGCTGCGGGTAGGGCGTGTGAGGGCAACAGAGGAAATGAAAGTGGGAGGGCTGAGAAAATCAAAGACGCCCCCTTTTTGCTCGACCAGAGGGCAGCTGCTGCCCGTCCTTCCTGTGTATCACTCTCCCGTTCCTTCAACCACAATCATGGGTGTCGCTCAAAGATTCTCCTGTTCAGACAGTGACCTTGGCACCTGGCTGCCCTCAGGCCCCCCTGTGAGTCATCTGCCGACCACACAGACTGAACCATTTTGAGGTCAAGGAGACTTTATTACAGCAGAAAGACATCTCCAGGCACAAATGCGATACAAGTATTTAATTATGGGTGCACACTTTAATTACTTAGTTCAGCTTTATATTACATAATTTATAAACACAATTTACAGTTCCCTTGTTTCTTTCTCAAGCCATTTAGCTCATTAATAGTGCTGACTGTAAGAGCTCTTCAGCGCTTTCTTGCTGGGCTCCAGGCCAGTGTATCAAAGCAGGGGAGATGGAGAGGCTGATGGGAGATGTCAGGGGTCAGCCCACTGCAAGAGGCATTTTACCACTGGTCTGCCTTAGAATTGCCAGTGAGTAATGAATATATAATTATATATATATATACATATATCAGACCAACTTTTAGTTGGTTGTATTAATGTTTGCCAAATTTACAAAGATAACCCTCTCACCTTCTATTGTCTGAACTTGGGGTACAGAGCCCAGATGCCCCCTGTACCCATCACATCTCCCTGCTCAGGCATCACCCTCATCCCACCCAGTAACCAACCCTCTGTATCGACCTGCTGGGGACTCCCTAGAGGGCTCTGCAAGTCGTATTCCTCCACTCAGACACTATTGACCCCATACCTACTATGTGCAAGACCCTGCTGGCAAAAAAGTGAAGAGCTGGGTAAAAATGTGATTCCAGAGTCAGACAAGATCACAACTACAGTTCCAGTTCTGACGTACACAGGGTTCTTCCCAACCAAGCACCTTTGGACTTGTCTCAGGGATCAGTGGATGGCTACCCATCAGTTCTCTCCACAGTGCATTTTCCTGCACGTCATTGGTGGTGGGGGGGGGGGCAAGGGGAGGGGGGAAGGCTTCAAAATAAAGATCCAATCAAAACAAAAGCTCCCGAGGGCATCGTCAGAGCCAGTGAGATGTCAACTGGAGAGGTCAGCTCAGAAAGAGGAGGGTTGACTTCTGGGATCACCCAGGTATGATCTTCATAGATTTTTCTCAAAGGACACAGGTTGATTGTGGGGGCTTATTAGGAGGAAGTTTTAAGAATTGTCAAAAATGCATAGGTGAGAAAGAGCCCAAGGAATTCCACCCCCCCTCCCCAGGAAGACAATGCACATACTCATTCTTCAAAGATAGCAAGATTGTTAGGAGAATTTTGTGGGGAATGCCTCACTCCACATCCTGATCATGCCCCGTCACCAACTTTTTGTTCCCCTCAACTCAAAGAACATCGAGAAGGAAGCTAACTTGGGACCCATACCGGTGCCCAAACTACAGTTTTGAAATAGAGTAAAGCAAGGTCAGTGGTTCGAAACCACCATCCTGCTCCCATGGAGGAAAATAGGACTTTCTACTCCCATAAAGAGTTATAGCTTCAGAAACAGGGGCCGTTCTCCTCTGTCCGGGAGGGTTGCTTTGAGCCAGCATCAGCTCTGTGGCTGTGAGTTTTTTGAGAGTTAAAGCAAACAACATAGAATTCTTTGGGGAAGGGTCAGAGACATGAGGACACAGCCTTCAGACAAGTGTAAACCCAGATGAAATCCAGCATGGTATCTTCACATATTGATGTTTTTGTTTAATCAAGGTTTCTATGATTTCTACCAATACTTTTTTACTTACTGTCCTACAATAATTAACAGTCGCTTCACCTGCAATATCTACCAAGTTCTGTGCCCACTCTTTCAAACATGATGGCATGTAATCCCCCAAAAAGCCCGCAAGCCAGATTCAGGTTGTTTAACTCAAGGGTTCTCAACCCTGGCCAGAGAGCTGGGATAAAGAACCTCACTCCTGCTGGTGGCTTGACTGTGTGTATGTCTTAAATACGCATACATCCCACAAGAATCCATTGCCACCTGGTCCACTCTCATTGATAAAGACCTTGCAGGACTCAGTAGCACAGCCCCAGAGAGTTCTAAATGTTTTCCATCTTTAAGGAAGCAGATTGCCACATCTGTTCTCCACAAAGTGGCTGGTGGATTCAAATCACAGATCTTTAGGTCAGCAGTGAACCCTTAACCACTATGCCACCAAGACATTGGTCGTCAAATACACCTCCCACTACCATTGAGTGAAGTCTAACTCATGGTGGCCCTACAGACAGAACAGACCTGCTCATTGGGGTTTCTGAATTTGTCTCTATGGGAGCAGAGAGTTTCACATTTCTTATAATGGATGGATTTGTACTGCCAACTTTGTGGTTAGCAGTCCATTGCTTACCTGACAGCATCACCGGACCCCTTTACAGACACACATACCAAATAGCTCCCTAGTTTACTCTGATGTCCAACACGGTTGCAGAACCACTGACTCTACAGATAGATGGCTGGCTGGGAGCATGAGCCCTACATCATGGTCAACTCCACACTGACCCTGGCACTGCTGCTATGGAGAGCACAGTGCAGGCGCAGGAATCACATTTATGGGGGCTTCACAACACAGAGGCCCTGGGCAGACGTGCCTGGTTTCCAGACCCAGATTCACCACTCCTGAGCTGTGTGGCCTGGCATGGTTCCCTTAACAGAGTCTGTGTTCTGTACTGCAACAGGTATGGCCGGGTCCACCCCGCAGCAGTGTTGTGAAATAGCACATGAGCAGTATGTCGCCTGGCGCACAGCTGGCATTCAGGAAATGAAGACCCACCCCAGTTCCCTTGACTATATTTAATTTTCAAGATCGTTTCAGAATCAAATAATGAGAAACAACTATAGCAATGGTTCTAATTTATAAGAGCTATGCCTTCCTTTCAAGTGTCTGTCCTACTAGATTGTGCATGTGTGGTGGGGGGGAGGGGGGGCTGGCATGAATCAGCCTGATGTCTCTACTGTTGCTGTTCATCCTCCGCCTCTACACTCATGAAGTGTGAACAATTTTACCAAAATATCCATTGCCATCGGGTGGATTTCGGTTCATCGCAACCGAGCAGAACTAGCCCTGTGGGCTTTTGAGGCTACAAATCTTTCTGAGTGTAGAAAGTCTTGGGCTGAGCGCCGGGTGCGTAGTGGTTGTGCGCGGGACTGCGGCCCACTAGGATGGAGGTTCAAATCCAGCAGTGGGGCTGGGCCTCCTACTCCAACCACCAGAGAGCAGTGATGCCCCCCCCCCAAAAAAAAAAAAGAAAGTCTTATCTTTCTGCCACAGAGCAGTTCAGAGGTCTCAAACTGCTGACTGACCTTGCAGTTAACAGCCTAATGCATAACCCGCTGTTTTAGACTTACCATGACACACTTCACACAATGCTACCCCTTCAAAAAACATTGTGTGTATGTGAATTGAGTGAAAGTTTGCAGAGTAGATGACAGTGTTACAGTCACCTTTTGTGTCAACTCATCCTTTGCCAGTTGCTCCTGATGCCATCACTTGGTTCACTTCCTCCCTGGGCTTCCTGTTTCCATTCCTCCTCCTTCCTAACTCTCTGAAAGTTGTATCTCGTGTAATCTTCTCAATAACACCATAGCAGAGTCCCTCAAATAAGCCCTTGGTTTATTTTTGTACTACCTTTGAGATAAGAATAGCTTGTACAAATGTAAAGATTTTTCAAAAGTAGGCAACAGAGACTACACATGTTACAAGACCCAAAGTCTTTACTATCTGAACTTTCATAAAAAATCAAAAAGGCACCATAGGTAAACCATTCATCTGGTGGCCAAAAGGTTGCTTTGAACCCATCAGCTGCTAGGTGGGAGATAGATAAGACTGGCTGCGTCTGGAAAGAGTTCCTGACTTGGGAACCCAATGAGATAGTTCGGTTCTATCCTGCAGGGTCCCTGTAAGTCCAATTCAACAGACAGAAATGGATGTGGTGGACTTGGTCCTTTGCCAGAAACAGCCACCAAGCCCTATCCCGTAACTCACAGGGTCACTATGACTAGGGATCCATTGTATGACAGTGAATTTTAAGTGCTCTTAATCACTAGCTGGATGACTTCAACTAGCATTATAAATTTCCTTTCCCCATAGCTTAAACTTACATTTGAATCACTCAAAGCATATGTGACACATACCTGAGTATACAAACAACCTATGTGGTGCTTATTTTTAATATAAAAAAGTAAGCAGGCCTCCAACTAGGTCTCAAATCCCTCTCCTATACTGCCTACAGAGTTTTCAGAGCAACCAAGGGCCAAAGGCTAGGAAAGGCAGAATCCGCTGGAGTGCATGTGGAGAAGGCAACAATGCCCGCACTTTAGGGATTTCCCTCCCCAAGGAAACAGTGGCCAGAGGCTTCCACATCACCACAAATTTAAGCAACTTGGGCCTTATTTCTAGGGGGGGGGGGGAGGTGTCAAGGGGGCAGGTACCACCTGAAAGCCACACTAGCAATTCAAGCTCCAGCAGCCCCCTCTTAGAGCAGAGCAGCTACTCCTGTTTCATCTCTTCCATCTTCAGTAGGGAGATTCATTTAAGGTTCTGACCCTGAACGAATGGCACTCACAGTAAGAGCTCTGTTATCTTGTCCAGCTGGGGCATAAGGGCCTCGGCTGTGTCCAATGCACTGGCTCACAGACTTGCCACATAGACCATCAGTGTCAAACACGTAGAATGTACACAATTCACTTTGTACTAAGGCGATCATGACCACAACCCCATCTTAGAAGCTTTCAGTGGCACGATGCCTCAGGGGCACCATCCACAAGATAGAGGTACTGGAAAAGGAACTCTTATTTGGTCCCTCCTTCGCTGATAACACAAAGGTTTGTGGTTCAAACCCAGCACAGATGCTCTGTGAGAAAACAAAATAAAACCTAGTGATCTGCTCTCTTAAAGATCACAGTCCAGGAAACCCTATGGGGCCATGCTTGGTAATGTCGACTGTTGTCAGAAATAAAAGAAGACCTTCAGCCAGATGCTGAAGTACAACAATGTGAGTACAGCAACAGGTCACACTAACAAGTGTGGAGATGGCACAGGGCTGGGCAGGGTTTCGTTCTGTTGCACTTAGACTTGTGATGACTCACACCTGGCTTGACAGCCCCTCACAACAACAGTAAAGTTGCTCTGAAGTATTATCACCTCGACAGGATGTACCAACAAGGAACCCTGGTGATGCAATGGTTACACATTTGGCTATTAAGTTTGTCATTCAAACCATCCAGTGATTCTTCAGGAGAAAGCCTTGTTGATTCTAAACACCATCAAGTCCATGGTGACGCAGCGAGACCCCATAGCCATTGAGCAGAATCGCTCCAGGGAGTTTTCACGGCTCTGACCTTTTCAGACAGACCACCAAGCTATCCTCTGAGGTGCTTCTGGGTGAGTTCCAACCACCCATTCGAGCCAAGAAAGCCTGATGAGAGAATGCTACACCATCACATGAGGTTATGATGAGCAGAAACCCAGCTTCACACTACCTAAAGCTACCCCAACCACCACTATACGTTCCATATGCGGAGGTGGAGATCTTTCAAAAATTAGGTCATGTGAAGCTGACAACCACAGAACTTACAGAAGAGGACACTTGGGCTCCAGAGAGTTGGTTGTTCTACTCTTAGCACGTTGACCTTAACATTAAGAATACTCTAGGTGCAGTAAACTCCCTGCTCCTATCCTTATAAGGGAGTGTCATTTAGATAACTATGCAAGCTACTGATTATGGTAGGGTTCAGCATGCTCCTCAGATGCAAGAATGTTAAGACTGGGCTTTGCTTACCATGTTAGTCAGGGTTGACTAGGGAAATATATTCATAAAGATAGTCATGTATGTATAAGAAAGAGCTTTATATACAAGAGCACTTGAATATTGAAAAAACATCCCAGCCCAGTCCAGATCACGTCTGTAGGTCTGATATTAACTGATATGTCTGACACCAATCTATAAATGCCTCTTCAGATTCCCAAAGCACATGCAATGATACCACATGCAGGAAGATCACAGGTCAGTGGGGGGATGGGAAGGGGGGGGTGAGTCTTGTGGATCCAGTGGTGGTGTAAGCATCTCAGCACTGGCAAGAGTCTCCAATGGGCTCCATGTGTCTTGTCAACAGAAATATTTCACAGAGAGTGAGCCTGTCTCCTACCTCCAGTGAGATATTTATCTCCTTAGTGCCTCCAAATGAGGTCATCAAGCTGCCACCTGACAGGCTAAACTCCACTCCTTCATTCTTAATACTCAAACTGATAACAGATTATGCAGGTACCATACTTACTTTAAAAGGTCATCAGAAAAGACAATTCTTTTTTTTTTTAAATACAGTATGCTTGGTGAAGTAGAGGATCAAGAAAATAACCATGGCTTAAGGCAGACACACCTTAGTCCTCAACAGTAGCATCTTCTCAGTATTTTAAAAAGGTCTTGTGCGGCAGATTTACTCAATGCAACTTTTTTTTTTCACCTCTTGACTGTTGCTTCTGTGAGCATTGATTACAGAGTCAAGCAGAAAAAAACTTCTTTGGTAATTTCAACCTTTTCTTCATTTATCTTGATTTTATCTATTGATCCTTGTGTGTGAAGTCAGGGTGGTGGACTTTATTCTAAGAATTTGAGAATGACCAGGAGATATGAAGAAACATGGCAGCCTTGCAAAAGGGCAAACTCTTCAAAGGAACTAGCAAACAAGTTATCAAATGCAGGCTTCACTCAAATGTTCATGCTTTAACTAGCACCTTTATCATATTTTTAAAGACGCCTGCAGGGGTGATCACCTGGATGACAGAAAGTAAGTGTGACATAAAAGAAAAACCCTGGATTAGGAGTCACTTGTCTTGAGTTCCCATTTTGTTTCTGCCCATTCCTACTTCTGTTGCTTGGTTAGACCTTCTAACTCCCACAGGTCTCACTTGCCTTCACTTCAAAAGGGAAGGTTGAATTGAGTACTCTATGAGTTACCAAAAATGAGACACGTAAAACTATCTGAGTTAAGATAGGTAGGATAGGGAAACTTATAGAGACAGCAACTGGACCAATGGTTCCTGGGAGCCATGGAAGGGAAGTGGGGGAGGGAAGTGGGGAGCCAATAATGATGGGAACGGGGAAATAGTAATGTTCTAAAATTGATGGCGAGGAGGGTGTAGCTTTCTGGTCATGTCAATTGATCAACTGAATGATATCTGCCAGAAATTAATGAGAGGTGAATGGCAGGTAAACATAATTGTGGAGTAGGAGGGGGAAAAAGAAGAAATAAGAAAACATATATGTGTGTATTGGTATTTGTATTCAGATGCAACAAGGAATAAGATGGACTTTGAGTATCTACTTAAATCTTACTTCAGAACAATTTCATTCTAATAATATGGCATTGCATGACATTCACGTTCCTGACAAAATGGGTGTATAAACAAAAGTGGTGAAGAAAACTGGTGGTGTCCAGATATTAAAAAATATAGTGGGTGGGGTCCTAATAGCTTGTAGTTTGACAAGTAGCCATCTAGCAGGAAATCAATAAAGCCCACATGGAAGAAGCACACCAACCTGTGTGATCGTGAAGTGTCAACAAGAAGAGGTATCCAAAAAACAAGCAAAAAACAAGAGGTATCAGAAGTGCAAAACAAGCAACCAAATAAATGTGAAGGGTCAGGATGTAGTGGAGAATCAAAACCCACCTCTAAGATAATTGACCAGTCCACATGGAAGAAAGGATAAATCCAAGGTGTAGTGTGGCACTGATGAACCACCTAACTATCCTCTAGTTCTCTAATATTTCCTCCTTTTACTATCGTATATTATGTATATTATGACTTTTATTTTTTACCTCATTAATAATGCTAGATTTGCATATGTTCATTTGTATATTTAAGATCATTTGGTAAAAGGGTTCAAGATAGATAACCCTTCAGAAACAGTAGCATGAGTAATGGTTCCCTTAGGGTATAGGAAGTGGAGGAGGGGGTGGAAATAGGTAGCTGATAGCATTGATGACTATGTAATCTCACTCGATGGGCTCAAACAACAGAATTGTATACAAATGAATATATTGGATTGTATAAGATATGAAAAGACCTATCATATAATAATAATAATAATAATAATAATAATAATAATAATAATAATAATAATGGTTTCTAGGTATGTAATGGGGAGGGAAGAGATAAGGGGGAGCTCATATCAAGGACCTCAAGAAGAAAATGTTTTGAAACTGATTGTGACAGCAATTGTATAATGCTGCCTGAAGTGGCTGAACTATGGATTGTTATGATATCTGTAAGAGCTTCCAATAAAATAATTTTGAAAAACCCAAAACTGTGTTGTTGTATAGCAGACTAAACTGCTGCCTATCCTGTTTCATCTTCACAATCATTAATCTGAGAAGCTAGCATGGGAGCTCATATTCCAGCACTCTATCAGACATCATCCTGTTGTGATCCATAAACTCTTCATGGACTAATTGTTAGTAAAATTGGCCAGGCCTATCTTCCTGCTTTTCTCAATAAATGTGAGTTATTAAGGTCATCGATCTCTTTCAGCTCCAGCATTCTATGACACTCGGTATTAAGTTCTGTTACTACAAAGGTATTTTCTATGAGCACTCTTTGTCCAAGCACCCTAAGCAATCTGGGTTATTTCTAAAGTTGTTACAAAGTTGATTCCAACTCACAATGACCTCCTGTGACCAACAAGAACTGTTCCGTGAGGTTTTCCTGGCTGTCACCTTTCATGGACTGCAGCCCTGAGGAGCAGGTGATGTGTTGGGCTGCTAACGACAAGATTCAAAGCCACCAGCTGCTCTGGGGGAGCAAGATGAGGCTTTCTGCTCCCCTAAAGATTTATAGCCAGGAGTCGTAATTGACATGATGGCAGTGAGATTTTTTCATTTCGTTTTATTTGGTTTAAATCTTCCTGCAAGGAGAGATCACCAGTTCGCTCTCTGAGGGAACTGCTGAGTAAAGAACCATGGCAAGAGCTCTTTTTTTCTAGAGTAAACGGGGTAGAATTACATTCTGAGCTAATCCTAGAATTCTCCATTCCCATTTAGAAATGAAGGACCTCTCAGTTTTACAGCTCACTTAAATGTTCACATAATTGATTTGCCCTTCTTGCAGGATTTGCCCAATAACCCACAGGCCAGAATTTAATTACAATTCTGAAGGGACTTACTGTTACAATACTGGCAGAGCTTGCATAGAGTAAGTGATAATTAAAGTTTAAATTCCACTGGGGTCAAGCAACCTTTAAATATTGTCTTCCGCTTTCACGCTACATCCCAACAAAGAACATTTAACTTTTGAAGTAGTTGAACAAGAAACTATTTTGTGCACCATATATGAAGTGGTTCCTTTATTTAAAGAGCCCTGGTGGTGCTATGGTTTGGAAGTTCAAACCTACCAGCTGGACCATGGGAGAAAAATGAAGCTGTCTGCTCCCATAAAGATTGATATTCTCAGAAACCCTATAAAGGGTCCCTAGGAGTTGAGATCCATTCAATGACTGAGGTTTTAGTGGGTTTTCCTTATTTACTTCTTTGGCTTGGCAAGAATTTATGTTCACATGCACATGTGTGCCTACAGAGCATCTTAGAGGGTGTGATAGGCTTGATTAGGGAACAGGAAGAAATACTCTTGGTTGTAATCTAAGCAAATAATCCGTGCTATGCTGTTTACCGGGAACCTCCGGGACCAGTTACATGTTGGACTGCTAACTACAAGCTCAGCAGTTCAAAATCACCAGCCTCTCCTGGGGAGAAGAACAGGCTTGAGATTGACAGTCTCAGAAACTCACAGGGGTGGTTGCACACTGTCCTATAGGGTCACCACCGACTTGGTGACAGTGAGTTTGGGGTATTTTTGGAGGCTGCTTCCAACACAATTACCTCTACCCCATCACTCTGCAAGTTCAGGGGCCTCTTTCTTTGCCCAGCTGGTGTGTGCTTTCTCCAGGATTTCAAATTGATTTTAATATCAACTTAAGCAAGGCATAATTAGGATTGCAAATCTGCTGGAAGAAAACAATGCAGCTCATTCAAAAGCCAAGACACAATGACTTTTGGATTATCTATTGTTAGACTCCTTTTTCTCCCCCATATCCTCCGAGCTCAACATCCAATCACGAGAGCTGTCTGTATACTTCAGCCTGCAGCAGGAATTAGTCTGCTGCTGTGCCCTCCCAGGCAAACATGTGTTTTCGAAGAAGGGGAAATAGGATAGCTCCCCTCCTTTTTTGCAGTCTTAGGAAGGGGGGTAGAGGAGATGGGGCTTTTTCTAGAATAGAGCTCACTAGATTCTGGAGCTGAACCACACACCCAAGGGCATTTTTTAATATATATACAAGGTCTACTATTTTGTATTTTCCATAATAATCTACCTTGAGGGTTTTTTTTTTTTTTGCTTACCCAGCTGGCCTCTCCTTTTGTACTGAGACCTGGTTGTTTTGCCCTTCAGTCAACATTGAAAGGCTACAATAAAAAGTGGTCACCCACTCAGGATTGTGATTATCAAGGGAGAGCTTCACATTCAACCTAAAAGTGATCATGCTGACTGCTTTTTAAGATAGTCCTGTGTGTGTGCATATGTAAATGTGTATGTCTGCACATTTGCAAAATCTGAAATCAAAAATGAATGCACAATATAGAGATAATTTGCATGATTCACCATAATGCTGGCAAAGGCTATTTGGCTGCCCCTCAATTATATAACACCATTATGTTCAGAAGGTTAACAAAATCCAACATGAGTTAGCTCCTCATTATCTTTCACACCACTCCTCCACTGTGTTCTTTAGGTTCCAGCCAAGCCGGCAGAATCAATTCCTTGAAATACACCTTCCTCATCTTCTCAAGGTCTTCACACATGTTTCTCTCCCTGAAATCCTCTTCTGCCCCATCATGAAATTACTTATTACTTATCCTTCAGTTCAGTTAATTGCTGTGTCCTGTAAAATTTGCCTATGGGACTGAGTCCACATTGCAGTAATACAGGTTTTCAACTATAGCAAACATTTTCTCTTTCCACAGGCAATTCCATGTACTGAGCACTGATGATGGATGTATGAGAGACTTTGGGGATCATTCAACGTCATCATCATATATTCCCACCTAGAGCACAACTGTAAGGATGGGGCAGGACTGGGCAGTGTTTTGTTCTATTATATATAGGGTCACTTCCATAAGCAAGGAGATACCAAACTACCTAGAACAGCAACAGCATAGCACTTGCAACAAACTCATCTTTAAGATTCTCTACACTGCTAATGGTCTTACATTATGAATCTTCTAATGACATTTTGAAGCAACTAACCAAAAGTTTGGTGATTCAAACACACCCAGGAACACTATGGGGGAAAGACTTGACCATCTAGTCCCATAAAGAATATATTCTAGAAAACCTAGGGAGTAATTCTACATGTAATGTCATATGGGGCTATCAGTCGTCTAATGCCATTTTGTGATTGCTGTTGTTAGACACCGTGGAGTTGGCTCTGACTCAGAGCAACCCTATGTACAACAGAAACATCGCCCAATCCTGAGCCATCCTCACAATGGCTGTTACGGCTGGGCCCATTGTCACATCCAATGTGTCAATCTGTCTTGTTAAGGGCCCTTCTCTGTGTCACTGTCACTCTGCTTCACCAAGCATGATGTACTCTTCCAGAGACAAGTCTCTCCCATTAACGTTCCTGAAGTATGTGAGATCATGGAGTATCTCTCCATCCTCACTTCTAAGGAGCATACTAACTGTACTTCTTCAAAAAAAATTTTATTTATTCTTTGGAAATCCATAGTACTTTCAATATGGTTTGCCAACACCATAAAGCAAACACACTGTGTTAGTCCAGGTAGACTAGAGGAATAAATTTCATAGACATGCATATAGATATAAGGAAAGGGTTTATATACAAGAGGAATAGGACATTGAGAAAACATCCCAGCCCAGTCCAGTTCAAAGTCACAAGTCCGATATTAACTCATATGCCCAAAATCAGTCTATAAAGCCTCCTTCCGACTCACGAAGTCACAGTTCAGTGGGTGCAGAATTCCGGTGCTGGCACGGGTCTCCACATGGCTCCTCGCTTCCAAGGCACAGGGTCCATCAACAGCATCCCATGGTGGCTGAAGCAACTCATCACTGGCAGAGGTCTCCATGTGACCGCCGCAGCTTCAGAGGTCTGGCTCCATCAGGGCAAAGCTGTGTGGTCTCTCTGCCGGCTCCTCCAGCTTCTGGGACGCTGCCATCTTGTCTTGTTCATGATTCATCGTCTCTGAGACTAACTTTCTACAACTGGGGAGATAGTTTCTCATTTTCATGAGGGAAATATCACAAGATTTTCCAGACATGCCCACACAGAGGCCTCATTGGCTACTCAATGGCTATCTCCAGATTAACAGGCTAGACTCCACCCCTACATCTCAATCATGAAATTAACATAAGCACATGACTGCCACACACACCAACTATTATTTGGCCTTACTTTTTCAATGTCTAACTTTCACATGTACCTCAGGTGATTGAAAATACCTTGGCTCAGATCAGACATACCTTAGCCCTCAAACTAGCATCCTTTCTCTCTTTTGTGTGTGTGTGTGTGTGTTGGGGGGTGGTGCATCACTGCCTTCTGGTGGGAGTAGGAGACCCAGCCTTGCTCCTGGAGAGCTGCTGCTGAATTTGAACCATCAACCCAGTGGGCCGCTGTCCTGCACACAACCACTATGCCACCGGGACTCAGCCCAGCATCCTTTCCCTTTAACATTATTTTTCTCTTCAACATTGTAAAGAGGTCTTATGCCGCAGATTTTCCCAAGGCAGTGAGTCTTTCAATATCTTGACTGCTTCTTCCATAATTATTGGTTATAGATACAAGCAAGATATGAAACCTTAACACCTTCAATCCTTTCTCTGTTTTCTATGAACTTACCTATTAGTCCAGTTGATAGGATTTTTCTTTACATTGTAACCCATACTAAAGACTGCAATCATTGACCTTCATCTGCAAGTGTTTCAAGTCCTTACTTTCAGCAAGTAAACTGTGCCATCTGCATATCGCAGGTTGTTAATAAACCTCCCTCAAATCTTGATGTAACATTCTTCTTCATATAGTCCAGCTTTTCAGATATTTGCTCAGTACACACTAAATAACTATGATAAAAGGATACAACCCTGACACACACCTTTCTTAATTTTAAGTCATGCAAAATATCCTTGTTCTGTTAGAATGACTGCTTCTTGACCCATATACTAGTTCTGCATGAGTATAATGAAGTGCTCTGGAATTCCCATTCTTCTCATCCATAGTTTGTTATAATCCACACAATCCAATGACTCTGCATAGTCAAAGAAAAGCCTATAAGTACCATTTTGCACAGGGATCCAGTAATTTCTAATTCTAAATTCCTTATGGATCAGATCTAACTTACTTTTCAGTGACTTAACCAAGCATAACATGGGGGGGAGGGGGGGCGCGGGGGGGATAGCCAACCAAGAGTTCTTGAATAGCAGCAAAAGTTATGTCTCAGCCACTAACCGAAAAGTTGATGGGTTGAGTGCATCCAGTGGCACCATGGAAAAAAGGTATGGTGAGCTGCTTCCATGAAGATTAACAGCCAGGAAAATCCCATGAAGTGGTGTTACTCTATAACACACAGGGCTCCCCATGAGTCAGAATCAACTTAAAAGCAGCAACCCACACCCACTGCCATAGTCAACCCAACTCCAAGTCACAGTCACCCTAGAGAAGAAAGCAGAACTTTTCCTAGACTTTCCAACATTGGAATCTTTTTTTTCCCCCAAGGGGGCCTTCCCCGGCCCCAAAGACACAAGATGTTGCACGCAGGGCCAAGACAGCAGCCACCAGATCCCCATTCCCTGGGACCACCGGGCTCCAACATTGTAATCTTTATGGAAACAGACTGACATATTTTTCTCTTGAAGAACCGATAGGATATTTAAGGTAGTCACCAAATCTGGTGTCAATTTGATGATTAAAAGTATAGGGGTTGATTTTAGCCTGTCAATCTGGAGATAGCCAATGAAACCCCTGTGTGGGCATGGCTTTCTCACAAAAATTCTGGGAAATGTAGTTATTCCTTTTTGTAGGCAGGAGACACTATCTCTCAGCTCACTCTCTGGGAGACGTTGCAGCTGACAAGATGCATGGTGTGCATGTTGATAGACCCTGAGCCCTGGAAACTGGAGGAGTCACGGGGATATACCTTCCAGCGCCAAGATGCTTCTATTGTTTGGACCCACTGGCCTGTAATTGCCCTAGTGTCATTGCGTGTGCTTCAGGAGTCTGAAGAGGATTTATGAATTGGTATCAGACATATTGGCTAATATAAAACTTATGACCTTGGACTGGACTGGGATGGGATGGGATGTTTTCTCAATGTTCAATTGCTCTTGAACATAAACCTCTTTCTTATACACATATGCATGTATATGAATTTGCTCCTCTAGTCTATCCACACTGACACAGGGTTCTAACCAAAAATCTCTCTATTACTAGTCAAGTGATTAGCTTAGCCATTTAACCACCAGGATATTGATTAATTCCCCATTGATGTGGCTCTGGAGTGACTCCCACATCAATCAGTCATTTAAAAAACATGGTAAAATGCCCAGATAATATGGAAAGTCACCTTGACCATCAGGGTCAGCATTTCCCCAAGGCCTAGAACAATCCCTGACATAAAATATGCACTAGGAGGTGGGGGTGGGGTTGGGTAGAGGAACTAACATCAAGGGCTCAATTGAAAGAATATGTCTAGAAAATAATCATGGCAACATATGTACAAATGTGCTTGATACAATTGATGTATGAACTATTGCAAGAGCTGGGTCCTCAATAAAATGTTTTTTTAAAAAATACACTCAGTAAATATTTATGAAGTGAAGAGATGGATGAATAAAGGATACGTAAGCAGTACAGAACACAAGCCCTTTCTCGAGAGACTTATAAACAATGAAAAGAAATAGATATTCACCATATCTTCCCTCCCCTCTCTTATCTTTGTAGAAAATTATTTACCATTACATTGTCATATCTTCTTTTTAAAATTCTAACTAAAAGTATACCAGCAGCACATCTACCACTCAACAATTTCTACATGTAGGGTCCAGTGACAGTGACTATAATGCTCACCAAGAGATTTTCCTAAAGCCATCATGGCAGCTCTGTCATTAGGCTTGAAACCCTCTTGATTTGAGGGAAAACCCCATCTAGTTTGCAATAAAAATGCAGCTTTATGTGAGTATAATATATAATGCATATAACAAAGGCATGTGTTAATCCAGTGTTATCAGTAAGATTTCTGGTCAGCATAAAGTTATTAATAGGGTGTTTGGAGAGGCAGTAGTAATACATGGATTGGACCAAGTGGATATTTTAGTACCCATGTTGTTGTACTGGGTGCCATCAGGCCCATTTTGACGTGTAGCAATACCGTGTGACAGGGTAGAACTATCCTCTGTAGTTTCTAGGTTGTAATTTTTACAGAGGCAAACTGCCAAGTCTTTTCTTCTGTGGAACCATCATGTGGGTTAAAATCATCAACCTTTCAATTAGCAGCCAAGAGCTTAACCATCGCTCTGCCAGCCAACTCTCCTGTCAGTCATCACTACAGCGTCTATGAGGGGGCTTCAAAAAGCCCATGGCAAAATGCCAGTATCTGTTCATTCTCTTTCCCCACGACTTGAAGAAGTCCTGCTTCATCTGTTCCATTCGCAGTCAACCAAATAGCCTCACACGGTGACTAACTTAACACGCACACATCTTTTCCCTTTCCTTAATTGCTCCATTGGAACTAAGATTCAGAATTGTTGTCTGAGAAACCTAAATCATCTTCCTAGAAAATTCTACTAGTGAGTGAATTCGGGCTTGAATGAAACCTGCTTGTCTGTGTGACAGGGAGAGAGGTGAGAAGAAACCAAAGGCAACTATCTCCAGGCATCTCTGCCCTCAGTGAGCTTAGCTTCTTCTCTCAGCCCCTTTATTCGATGCCACCTAGTCTGTTCTGACACACAACAGAGGGCATGGCAAGCAATCGCTTAACGCTATTTTCACATAGGGATATGGCTTGGGTTGAGAACAGACCAGTTTATCTTCAGAAGAAAAGAAAGAATAATCACAAAGAGGACGCCTATTTGCTACTAGGTGATTTCGGGAGGAACTCACTTCACTTCACTCAGCTATCATCCCACAGAAGGGAGTTTGGGCCATGATGAGTGAAGGACTTAAAGAGGGGAGCTTCAGGCCCAGAACAAGGTAAGATAAGGAAGATGGGAAGTCAGAACTAATGGGGGGGGGGTCATGCCCTCTGAGAGCTGAAAAGAGGGGCAGCTTGGTGCCAGGCATGGGAACCAACAAGCTAATGAATAGAAAGCAGCTCCAGTTGCCAAGCTCTGTCCTTTGGATTCTTTGGGGGGGCTTCCAGGTTGCTTCCACTCAAGGCGATCCCCTGGCTTCGAGGAGAGCTGTCTTAGAGTATTTTCTAGGTTATAGTCTTTAGGGGAGCAGGTCACTCCGTCTTTCTCCCTCGCGGCCATGAGGTGGGCTTGAACCACCCACCTTTTGGTTAGCAGCCACCTGTTGAGCTGTTGCACCGCTCTACAGTTGAAGGCAACTACCACGGAGTGACTTCTGCCTCCCAGCAGCTAGCAGTTCAGTCAAACAGAGAAAAGAGCTGCACAGGTTGCCTGAGGTTGCACTCTTTATGGAACCAGACTGCCTCATCTTCCTCCATAGGGTGGCCAGTGGCTTCAAAGCACCAGACTTTCCGTTAGCCGCCCAACACTGAACCCACCATACCACCAGGCAGGGGTTACTTAATGGATTAAAAGAAACACTTGGCCCACAAGCAAACTTTGCTGAGGTCTGGTTCTGGGAGAGATCCAGACTAGAGATGTTCAAGACTAGGTAGTCCCTCCTCCATTCCCTGCTCTCCAGTCGGTGGACACTTTGTGGGTAGCAGGAAGAAATGCTACTTATTACAGTAGCACACAGTACGTCAGGCTTCAGTCAGTGGCAGGCTAATGCCCTGGCTCTTCCAGAAACCATCTCCCCTCTCCCAAACCCAGCCGCAAAACGGTTGCCTGCTTTAAATTTTTTTTTTTATAAATTATTTTATTGGGGGCCCTTACAGCTCTTATACTTACAATTGTATGAAGCACATCACATATGTTGCCATCATCATTTTCCAAACATGTTCTTTTTAATTGAGCTCTTGGTATCAGCTCCTCTTTTTTTTCCCTCCCTCCCCCACCCTTGTGACCCCTTGATAAATTATAAATTATTATTGTTTTCATATCTTCCTCCCTTCCCCACCCTTGTGACCCCTTGATAAATTATTATTGGTTTCATATCTTACACCATCCACTGTCTCCCTTCACCCATGTTTCTGTTGTTCATCTCCCTGGGGAACAGGGTAATATATCAATCTTTGTGAGCAGTTTCCCCTTTCTCTCTCTTCTTCCCCCACCTTCAAGGTATCGCTACTCCCTGAGGGATCCCTATCTCTCCTGGAATCCCTATGTCAAGAGCGCTTATCTGTCCCAGTGGACATTCCCTGGTCTACTCAGATTTGAAAAGTAGAACTGGGGTCATGATGGGGGGGGGGGGGGGGGGGGGGGGGGGGGGAGGCGTGGAGGGGAGGAGAGGAAGCACTAAACTTAAAGAACTAGAGGAATAGTTTGTGTTTCATCGATGCTATGCTGTTCCCTGGCTGACTCGTCCCTTCCTTGTGACCCTTCGGTGAGAGGGTGTTCAGTTGTCTACAGATGGGCTTTGACTCTCCCCTCTGACCCCATGCATTCACATCTGTATGATTGTTTTGGGTTTTCTGATACCTGATCCCTTGGGCATTCTGTGATCACACATGCTGCTGTGTTTCCTCCATGTGGATTCGTTGCTTCCCTGCTAGATGGCCGCTTGTTTAACTTCATGATGACCTCCTATTTTTGCCTGTTAGTGAGTAGATAGGCAGGAGTGAGAAAAGGAATAAAAAAAAAGCCAGATTAGATGTGTAAAAAAAATGAAGAAGTTCCACTATCTCTGCATAGCCAAGGAGAAGTGTGAGTTTAAGCTCTGTGAACTTACAACTTTTGTTTAAATCACATTACTTATTCAAGTTCCAGAGTTCTTGATGTACTTCTGACTTCTAGAATCCTTTGAAATGATTCCAAAGAATCCTAGGGTCAGAAATTTGGAAACATCAAGGCTTGGTTGGAATGGGAGAGACACGGAACCATAGAAGCATCCTGGACTCATTTTGAAAACAACTTCTTGTGGAGTGCAAAAGGCACAAAATGTGCAAAGGTACAAATGGACAAAGTGAGAAACAAGGGAAGAGAAGATCAAAGAATGAGTGATCAGACTTGGGTTTTAGAAAGGTGATTCTGGCAGCATCTGAATGGTGTATTAGAAGGGAAAGAGATTCACAGGCAGGGCACTGAGTTAGGAGGCTGCTGTAATTGTGTAGGCAAGAGTTGGTAGGAGCCTACAATGGGCAGGACTAGAGAAAAGTCACTCTGGTGCACCATGTCTCGTCTTCTCTGTCTCACCCTCAGCTGTGAGCATCTTCCTGCTGCCAGGAGCTTGTTACTTCTGGACCAGACCCTTCTCTCAGGCATGCACCACCCAGAAATGTTAGAGTGGATGAGCACTTGGGATCAGACTTGAATGGTGGTGGGAGAAATCCCCTTGGGGGATAGCTTTTTTCATAACGCCTTTCAAAAATCCAGCAAGATCAAGCAGTCCCCATAATGACCATCTCAGTAAAAAAAACGAAAACATAGCCATCGATCGAGTTGATTTTGACTCATAGTGATCCTATTGGATAGGGCAAAAACTGCCCCTGTGAGTTTCCAAGACTGTCACGCTTTACAGGATGAGAAACCCCCATCTTTCTTCCTCAGAAAGGCCAGTGGCTTTGAGCTGCTGGCATTGCAGTCAGCAATCCAATGTGCAAGCACAACATGCCCTTCGCCTGACATTTATCCCTTCCCTGTCCCTCCTTTTCATTACTCTCCCTCAGTCTGTTTCCAAACAAGCCACGGGATGAGGCCTCTTTCCAGTCTCTGCTGTTGGCAGAGCCCAGGTCAAGGCAGGTCATCACAGACCCTGATAACTTACAACATGATGCTGGGTCAAGGAAAGGAGAATATTCTCAGCTGTTGGAGCTTCCACACATGGTAGTGTGTGTCCATGTGTATGGGTGTGCTCACGCACCCCTGCAATTCTCCCTTCATTTTAATCCTCCTAGTAGTTAGCTTATATTTGGTTTGTAAGTGGTTGGTTTCGCCGCAACTCAGATCTCCTGAAGGCTTTTCACTTTCCTTGTTGGTGTATACCTTCTTCTTACATATCTCCTCCTCAACCTCGCTTTCCAACTCCTCCCACAGCCCCCTCTTTCTCACTCCCTGCACCCAATTCATGCAGTGAGGTCAACTTCCAAGTCAAATTTACACAGAGACAAGGAGTAAACTTTTATTAAATACAGGAAAGCACGAATAAAGGGAATTCACCCTTTGCTAGGCAATTTGTGGCTGTGGCTAGGTGCCATTAAATTGGCTCCGACTCATAGTGACCCAACACACAAGAGATCGAAACACCTCCTGGTCCTGTATGGTCCTCACGGTCTCTATTGCCGCTGCTGCAGCCATGGGCGTCAATCCATCTCAGCAAGGCTCTACCTCTTTGTCAAGCATGATGCCCTTTTCCCAAGGACTGGTCTCTCCAAAGTACACGAGATCATCCTGCTATGCTTCTCCTAAGAATTTCTAGAATTTATAATTTAGAATACTCCTTCTGGCGATTTATAATACTTTCAATATTCTTAGCCAACATCATCATGAATATGCATCGATTCTTCTTTGGTCTTCCTTATTCATCAACCAGTTTCCACATGCAGGGCAGGCAATTAATAATAATAACAACAACAGCTCTGCTTTGGGTCAGGTGCCCCTTCGTCCCCAAAGTGACATCTTTGGTCTTTAATATTTCAGAGAGATCTTGTGCAGTCGATTTTTTCAATGCAATGTGCTATTTGATTTCTTAACGTGGTTTCCATGAGTTTCAGTTGTGGATACAAGAAAAATGAATTCCCTGCCCATCTTTTCCCTGTTTGACATGTTTTCTATTGATCCAGTTGTGAGGTTTTTCCCTGGAACTGTCTTGTTATTGGCGCTTATTAGAGATTGACCACTTAGGTTCTTGAAAAATCCAGTTTGCTTCTCCACCACCAGGGATCTGGGACCAGTGCGACTGGAAGCAGCGTCAAACCCTTTAGAGGGTGTCCAGAATGATATGTATTGGGGGTGGCTGAGCAGCACAACAGTGTCTGACTTTGTCAGCTGTTAAGTCATCTTAGATTGCCATTTAATGGTGTCAAGTCACAGTGGCAAATTATGAGAGAATACATGACTGTTCAATTCAACAAATAATTACATGCATTATTTCCTCCATCTGATTAGACTTGCTGAAGTGAAAAAAACTCCCTGCCATTGGTTGTTATGCAGAAACCCAATTTATTCCTAACCCACATCTCAGAACTTGGAGTAAGAAATGAAGGTCCATGTTCTCCATGCATAGATCACTGAATCCTTAACCTCACCCCTCCATACCCCAACTCCACCCCACCCTACCCCACACATATGCAATCCCCTTTTTACTCATCTCCACCTCTTGTCCAGTTACACACATCCAGCTTATTAGAATCCACATAGTACATATCAGAAGTGATTTCTATGTGAACAGACACACTTCAAAAAAATGCTTCCCACCCTTTGAGCACGCTTGCTTTCTTTCTCTCTTTTTAAAATTCATTTTCTTCTAAGTCAAACAACCACGTCTAAGATCTGCTCCTTCTCATTGATGTCAGCTGGATCCGACCTCCTGCCGAGCCCCTGTGAATCCTTACTGTCAGCCACCTTGGGCCAGAAATACCACCCAGAGAAAGAGAGCGCTTATCCCTTTAAAAAGTGAAGGTTCTGGCCGCGCTGGTGCTAGAGTGGTGAGCATAGCTGCCTTCCAAAAAAATGCATGTTCTGTGTTCAAGGTCAGATTCCCAAAGACCCCCTTGGGAAGTAGGATTGGGGCATCCTGCCGGTGGATTGGGGTAGCAAGCAGTGAGATGAGATGTCATTTTTCACAAGCCAACAGTGGCAAAGGGGATTTGTTTATGCCTGGTCATGACCAGACAGCCCCAATACCATGGAGCCTGCATCAGCAGTTGGGTCTGGATTTTGTCATTGTCAGTCTCTGTGGTATTCAAAAGAGATGCTGGCTCAGGAAAGCCCACAGAGTTTAATTTCCAAATGCATCTGAAATCCTTTAAGCCCTTTGTTGGAGTCATTGCAAAATCATAGTGGGGATAAGTGTGTGTGTGTGTGTGTGTGTGTGTGTGTGTGTGTGTGTGTGTGTAGTGATTGCTTCACAGTCACCAAGACAAGCACAACTGGCTCTTTTTCCAGAAAAGCATTGGCATCCATGGTCCAAAGGTTAAGCAGGCTGGGGCCTGGCCTGTTGAACTGCATTTCTTTAGCAAGCACGACTGAGTGCAGACTGTCAGCCCCTCTGGGGCAGAAAAGGATGGGCTCCCCCCCCCCCGCCCCCGGGAAGGCAAGCAGCACAAGGCATTCTGCCTGCATCAGAAATGGGTCGTGCCCACCAGCTTTTCTGCAGTTTCAGCAACTCTGAAATTAGAAGGTCCTTTACAATTGCCGACCATAGCCTTCAAAGTTTTTGTTCCACTGACTCTCTTCCAGAGACTTCGCTTTTCTACAGTGGTAAACAGCTGGCTTGAGACAGAGGGGATCTGGCAGTTTTGATTTTTCAGGGGCTTTGCCCAGGGGTGTCTGGAACAGTGATTTAGAAATCTTTAGATACTCTTAAAGCATTTTACCCTACACACACATGACCACTACACACACATACTCCCTCCTTTCTATATAATATTAGCTAATGATTATGGAGCCAGATAAGATCATAAAGAATAAGGGTCAGATGAAGGAAAGATATGCTGTTTATTTGGTAGGTTTGGTGGTGGTGGTGCTGGCGTGTGTAAGAGAGAGAGTTATCAGCACTACAAGTAATAAAAGTTTGTAATATGGAGAACTTATTCTGTACCATACACTGCTAAGTACTTTATGGGCATTCTCTTATTTCATTCTTTCCAGTTCTTTACAGATGCAGCTGCCATTACGACCCCAAGTTTACAGATAAGATAAGAGAGGTCTAAAGATGGCTAAAGAAGTTTTCCATACATGACCTCAGACCCAAAGCGGATCTTTTTGATAGAAAGACTATGTCAGTCATAATGTCATCTTTTCCCATAGCTCACAATCACCTATTTTTTTTTTAGAATTCTGTTTCATTAGAAGTTATCTATATCTGAGGGAAGGAGGGGGGAGGAAGGGAAAATATAAGGAGTTGATACCAAGAGTTTAAATAGAAGGAAGATGTTTTAAGAAAGATGATGACAACAAATGTACAATGTAGTTTGCATACCATAGATGTATGTATTGATTGTGATAAGGGTTGTATGAGCCCCCAATACAATGATTTTAAAAAGAACATAGTTAAATGATCACTATTCCATCACACCATGGTGATAAGACCTGAAATGAAGGTGACAATGATAATAGCTATATTTATCACTACTTCTGTATATCAAGCACTATGCTTGAAGATTATAGTACCCTACTTAATACTCACATCACTCCGGTAAATAATAATACCAATTATTACCATTTTACAGAAGAGAAAGCAGAGTCAATATTTATTAAGGAACTTGTCCCAGGTCACACAACCAACCGATGGCAAATTGTAAATCAAACCCAAGTCTGCTGTTTTCAAAGGCTTCCTAGAACCTGTTCCATTGTTTCCTGCTGGGAAAAATATTTAGGAAAAGAGCCAAGATTTTCCAGTTTATCAATGTGTGAGTGCCAGCACCTCATCGCTAATAAATATATACACCGATTCATTCATTTAACATATAAATGAATCCAGAAACATCAAAGATTTAGAAAATGAGAAACAAATATTTATTGTGTGTGTGGCAGTTACATAGTTTCATGTCAATTAGATTAATAAGTTAAGGGGTGGAATCTAGCCTGTCAATCAGGACAGAGCATGATGATGCCTCCTTGTGGGCATGACTTTCTCATGAGATTCTAGGGACTTCCTCTCTCCATGGAAGCAGGTCACACATTCTCTGCTTCATCTTCCTGTTAACAAGCCATGAGGAGCAATGCTAAGACCTGTAAGAGCTGTGGACATGATTAGACCATCACTGGATCCACAAGACTATGCACCCACTGAACTGTGATCTTCCTGCATTTTGCATCATTGCATGTGCTGCATTAGTCTGAAGAGGAATTTATGGACTAATGTCAGACTTATGCACTTGATATGGACGGGGATGGTAAATTTCCCTTATATATACAATTAATCCTTGATATAAAACTCTTTCTTACACATATAAGAATGTCCCTAGATTTGTTTCTCTAGTCAATCCCATCTACTGTATTGTGTTTCCACTAGATGCCAGTCATCATGTTGGGCTCAAACAAGATCTGGTGGAGCATGATAAAGCACTCCACTACTAAGATTGATGGTTCAAACCCACCATGCCCTCCACAAAAGAACGTTGTGGCAGCCTGTGTCTGTAAAGATTAGAGCCTCACAAATGATATGGGGCATTTCTACCCTCCCTTAGAGTTGCTATGATGCAATTGACTTGACAGCTTTAGGAATACCGATAAGAGCAAGACACAACCCTTGTCTTTGAGAAATATAGTCTCACAGGGGAAAGATGCCCTTAGACAAATATTTTCAGTAGCATACCGTCAGTGTGGCCAGGAGCTATAGTTTTCACTCTCTGGGGGGAGGAGGGGGATCGGGGAATCAAACACAATTGAGGCTCTGAGTCTGGTGTTATTAAGTCATTGTCTTCAAGTGCAGTGCACACAGTTCCAGAGAATAATGAAGCCACTAGCAGTTCATGAAATTGCAAAACATAGCAGTTGTAGCTGAAAAATAAAAGTAAATTAAAAAGTGGAACTTTCTACTCAGAAAGTTTCCAATGCTCCCCATTGCCTCCTGAAAAATAACATCCTTGAGACAGGCCATCTGTATTCTCCCTCTTCAGTCTTCCCTGGCCTGGCTGGGCTCTTCTCCAGCAGGACCTGGCCCACAGAGCTGGTGGAGAGAACAGGAATCTTGTGTTTCTTTCCACCCAGGAGACTTAGCTACAATGAACATGTGACCCAAGACTAGTCGATTAAATCTGCTCCCTCAAAAACGTGCATCCTGGGGTGATGACTTCTCCCACTGTGTTCGGCTGGGTTTTCTAGAGAAGCAAAAGCAGTGATTTTAGTATATGTGCATATATCAGACATGCTTATATACATACACTTACCTATACACATACTGGAACATGTATATACATACACATACAAGGTACAACTATCCCGGTGGATGTCTGAGACTGTAATTCCTTACAGGAGTAGAAAGCTCAGTCTTTCTCCCAAGGAGCAGCTGGTGCTTTTGAACTGCTTTCCTTATGGCTACCAGCCCAACCTCAGCATGCAACCACTACCTCACCAGAGTGTGTATGGGTGTATCTCTATATGTGTGTGTGTGTTTACACATATGTATGTATGTACATACATACAGATACACACAGGTAGAGAAGGGCTTATATCAAGAAAATGGACCCCACAATTATAGAAGTGGGTAAATCCAGTCTAGTTTAAGTCGATGAGTCAGATGTGAAACTGAAGGTTTCGCTTGACTTGCATGCCTGCAGAGGCTGAAAATCCAGGAAGCATGAAGATAAACAGAGTAAAGCCATAGGTGGATGCAGAGGTAGAGAATTCCAGGGTCGTCGGGTCACATGGCAGTTTGCTGATGGCTCCCAGAGTTAGCAGGCAATCGTGTAGGCCATTGGCTCAAGTTCAAAGAAGTGGAGGTATTTGAGTCAGATGCAAGATCCAAGCCAGCAAGAAGCAAACGAGCTTTCCACAGAGCCTACTTATATGAGAAATAGACCACCCCTCGAGGCAACTTCATCAGGTCTGTACCCTGAATAAGGGTCTTCTCCTAACTGATTGACTGCTCTTTCAGCATATCCCATCATGGAGGTAATTGCATTATGGATGGTCACAACACAACGTGGGAGTTACCAGGCCAAACCACCAAGAGAGCTCGCCTAACTAAGTTGGCACAAAACTGAACACTGATGCTTATTTATCTTCAGGTGTTAAAGATGAATCTCATCAGAACCAGTGTGAGAAAGGGAAGGGTGAAGCTAGCAAATAAAGGGTAGAGAAGAGGACCCTCAGAGTCCCTGGAAAATGGACAAAGTACTCTAGGAACATCCTCAGTTCCAATTCCAAATTTCAGTCAAGCCCAGTTATATTTTCTTTCTTAAATTCTGTGCCACATTCCCATTCTATTTTACTAAATTCTTTCAATGTGAGTTTGCTTAAATGGGCTTTTATTTATTCCTACCCAAAGACCCTTAACTACACTTTCAAATCCTTTCACGTGAGTTCTAGTCTTGTCCTTGTGACTTCTACTTCGTCTCAGGAGGCATACTCATCACGATTTCCACAATTAGCCTTTTGCTGCCTTTCCAGTGCCTTTGCCCCCGCTTGCCGTCAATCTGTAGGGTGGCTTTTCACAATATTGGGACATTCGAATTTGGAATTTTAATTAGAGTGATATTGGAGACTGGAAATTTAATTCCATGGAAAAATGGAATGAAAAGATAATGAACTTTTCCCACAAATATAATGAAGCCCCCTGGAAGTGCTGGAAGACAAGGTCCAAGAGTAGAAAACACACAAACTGAGACTCCCGGGGAAGCGTTGCCAACTGAAACAAACTAATGAGCATGAATATGACACAAGACCAGGCAACATTTTGTGATGTTTTACATCAGATCACCATGTTTGGGAGGTGACTAGACAGCAACGAACAACAATATATTTTGATGGACAGTTTCTCACCACCTGGAATGCTGATTGCTTAAGTATGCCCAAGTGACCACATGCCAGCCAGATCTTGGCTTCCGGCTGGGAAGTCACCACTGGAGTACTCTGGGCTACAAGTACTCTGGCCACACCTCCACAGGGAGGTCTCTTCTTCGCTTTTGTGCTTCCTTCCTTAGGACCAAACTGGTACCATCTTTCAGAGTATATTGTGAAGTAACTTCCTAAGGGGCAAATTTTTGTCATATCCTTTTCCAATTTCACTAGTGTTTCATACATACCAAGGGGCCAAACCCGCTATCATCAAGTAGATGTCAACTCATAGTGATCCGATGGGACTATGTTGAACTGCCCTTCCGAGACCTTAAATCTTTACAAAAGGAGAAAGCCTCATCTTCCTCCTGTGGAGTGGCTGGTTTCGAACTGCTGTCCTCTTGTCAGCAGCCCAATGCGTACCCCAAATACCATATATAGCTCCTGATACTTACCACAGTGTAGACACTGAACTGCGGTTCAGTAAATTTGCGAATACAGGAATGAATTCAAATGACCAGAAAAACAAAGTTAATAGAAGTATCAGTATTCTGACCCTGGAGGGGGAAGGGAGCATGTGGATAATTTAGATCAAATATATGACAAAATACCACTTAAAATATATGCACAGATGAGTCCAAATTCAACCAAATCTTGAAGTTAATGTCTAAGGTTGCTTTCACCTTGAAAAACCATGCCTCTGTGATTCTATACAATAAACATCCACAAAGTTCCACAGAGATGCCTAAGGTCAGAGGTCAAAAAAAGCTTTAAAATGCTATACAGGTTTTAAAAGCTCAAGGGCTTAAGTAGAAAGCAAATGTTTTGAGAATGGTGATGGCAACAAGTGTACAAATGTACTTTGCATACAATGGATGGATATGTGGATTGTGATGAGAGTTTTATGAGCCCCCAATAAAAAGATTTTTAAAAAAACTCAAAAGAAGCCATCTAAGAAACTGGAGGAAACAATTACTGTCAAGGATGAATAGACCATGTGTCTCTTCCTGGTCAGAGCAATGAAGGAAATCATAGACTGGAGGAAGCAATTACTGTCAAGGGCGAAGGGGCCGTATAAATCATAGCCTCCATTAGGCTGAAACCAGAAGACCTAGATGGTGCTCAGCTATTGCACTTGACCCTTCTGACAAGATCACAAGCCTCAGACTTCCGTCATATCCTTTTCAGATTTCATGGGTGTTTCATACATGCCAAAGGGCCAAACTTGCTGTCCTTAAGTAGATGACAGCTCATAGGCAAGGGAAGTTGGCCTCCCCTCACTCTCTATCTGTATGGTGTATTATTGGGCCGTTGGGATTTTAATCATTGTGATACTGGAGACTGGAAACGTAATTCCATGGGGAAATGAAAAGATAATGAACTTTCCCCACCAATGTAATGAAGCCTCCTCGAAGTGCTGGAAGACGAGACCTCAAGATTGAAAGCACACAACTGGAAATGGGGCATCCGTGGCATCCTCCTACATGGAGGAGGACATGGTCACTGAAGTCAGGAAACAAAATGGGTAGGCATTGCTAAAGAGAAACTAACTTGCTCTGTAAACATCCCCCCCCCCCAAAGTGTAATAAAATGTTTTAAAACAAAAGAAAGGAAAGAAATATTATGGGAGGGTGGGACACAGGGAAAGAGGGAAAAATGGTAAAAAAAAAAATCTCGAGTGATAGTGATGATGTTTACAAAACACAGGGAATGTAATTAATGGAGATGGAATGTTAACATGGCAAGTTTCCTTACATATATTTGAGTACTATAAAGCTACTTTGAAAAAGTCTAGCATTTCTCACTAATTAAAAGACTGGTTACTCATTCACCATAGTACTTATTACTATCTACCGTGGCATGTAATTGTTTCTTCTATCACTTTGTGAAGAGCCGCTGGCAGTGCAGCAGGTCAGCGAGTTCAGCTATTCAAAGGGACCAAGTGCCTCCTGGGAGAAAGATGAGGCTGTCCGTTCTCGTAAAAACCTACCATCTCAGAAACTCTACATGAGGTCACTCTGAACCAGAACCAACCTGACGGCAGTCGGTTTGGTTGGAATCTGCTTTTCCTCTCACTCCCCAAGAGGAGATTCTCTTCATTGCATTCAGGGATACCTCCCAGGACTTAGCTTAAAGGCAGCACACAATACAGAGTTCACGGAATGGATGGATGAAGAGAAAGGGTAAAGACAGATAGGTGACCCTCTGTCTTCAAGGAGAAGCTTCCAGATCTTTAGTAAAGGAGTCCTACCTAGAGTCCCTTGACCAGATCTGTTGCTCTGACCCCATAGGAGCTCTAAATGTTGGCTGCACACAGCTTCCAACTGCCCCCCTTTTCCAGAGAATGGCCTCCGTGACTGGAAATGGCCCTCCTTGAAAGGGCTGGGAGATGTGACATGTGACCTTCAGAGGTGACCTGTAGCCAAGAGTGAGGAGGAAAATGGTTCAAAAGCAGCACACATTCTTCCACCCCTTGCCTAAGTGATATAGCATTTTGTGAAGTCACCCCTCCACCCCCCACGTCCGTAGGGTCAAGCCAAAGCTCACCTCCAGCTGAACACAGAGCTTCATTCAACCCTCCGTCCCCTGCTTCCCTTTCTCCCCGACAGGTTTTACCTGAAAGCACTCCGTCAATAAATCATTGCCATAAAAATCCCCATCTCAGGCTCTGCCGCTCAGGAATCCAACCTAAGGCGTCAGGTTGTTTATGATCTACTCTGTGCTGGGAACACTTTGTGAGACTGGAAACCATCTTGGGATTGAATCTAGTGGAATCTTACTTCCATAACCGATTCCTCATATGGTTTCATGGTCTCCTCCAATCCACACAAACTAATTGGTGAAGGTGAGAGTTTGAACCCTCATCTAGCTGGCTCAGAAGCTCTGTCTGGTCGTTTGCCACATCCACACTGAAGTTTACTTAAACATTTCTGAAACGGTTCTCTGATTTAATGAAATTCGAGAGAGACAAAGATTTTGCATCTGGCCATCAGCTAACCAAAATATATGGTCAAATTGAAACTGCCCAATATCCCTAAAACTCACGGTAACTACGGATTCTCTGCTTCCCCAGACCCACTGTCACGCCACATTCCTTCTCGGTAGCATCTGACTCAAGAGTTTCATGTCAAGACGGTTTTTAGTATTTTCCATGGCTACCAAACCGCAAAGGAGATTCTCGGCACTGGGAGGCAGCTATCTGTTGCTCTGTTCTGTTGATTGATGAAGACATCCAAACGTTGAGTGATATTTCCCATGCATCTTCATTAGAAGCAAGCATTCCAAATTCTTTATCTAGGCCTCAGACTTGCCCACGGTTATCTTGTACAAATCCACAGCTTTCACTGCTACTAGGAGAGATGCTGCACTGATAGAAATCTGTTTTGCCTCCTGTCTCTCCTTAGCTGTGTCTGATTTGCCTAGTACAAAACAGGGCAAAAACAAATCCATGTAAAGAAGAGGAATCCTCTCTTGGGGTGGAGTTAAAAGCCTCATAGACAATGTTTGGGGTGTGGTGCAGGTGGAAAATTAAAATCTTAAAAGTATTAGAAATGAAGAGAAGTGGGGAAATAACACGTCTTGAATTCTTGGGATACTGGGCTGCCTTGCTTCCTCTGTCCAGATCTCTTTTGAAAGTGTTGCACTGTATTTTTATCTAAGAGATTTTGAACTTCTAAATACATTTTAAAAATTATTATTGGAGGTCTGAGTAGGCAGGGAGAAACTGTGGACAGACTCTTACAGGTCAAGTGGGGATTTCAATGAGGAACACACATAGGATCTGCACACAATGGAAAACTACTGTGAAATGCTGGTTCCCCATTGCTTCTGGTACCTTCAGTGTTTCCAATAAGTAAGAATACATGTCAGAAAAGAATTTCTGCTTTGTATCACTGGTATTTCCACTGATGCTTGGATCTTATTGAAGAATTAGTCTAGATGTTCAGGCTCTATCTAAAGTTTACTTGTAGTTTGCAACAAAAGATTTTTTGTATCAAAGATGGAAATGCAGATAAAAGATTCCAGTAAGTGTATGGTATGAAAAAATTTTTAAAGAATTGTAATATGGGCTGAGCCCCAGTGGCATAAGTAGTTGAGTGTGGGACTGCAGCCCGCGGGCTTGGCGGTTCAAATCCAGCGGCGGCTCTCAGGAGCAGCACTGGGTAGCACCCAAGACCACAAGAGGCAGAAATGCCCCCCCAAAAAAAATTAAAAAGGGATGAAAGCAACTCAGAAGGTTGTGGGTGCTCTTGTAGATTTCAAAAAATGTAATTTTTTAAATGGTAATCTGTAGGTGAAAAATGAATTTTTTGTCTACCCCCTTTAAGGGCACATGCTCTTTTTTCCTTCTTATTTTGAACAACTCTGGTTTCTGTAGCTGACCATATCAGAAGATGCATGAATATATCTTCATTGTAATGAAAAACACTTCGATGCCAACATCCTGAATAACGAACATAATGAGAAGCCCAACAAGAGTGTCACAGAGCAGAGAAGACCATGCCTTTGTCCTGGGAATCTGGATTTCAGTATCATGCCCAGCAAAAACTCACTTTGCCAAGTGAGCATTTCATTTATTCTTTCTTGGTCTTGTTTCCTCAAGCAATTAACCTCTTAATTGAACAAGACAATAGGGTTTCTTTTAGCTCCAAAATTCATTCATAAAATTAGTTTCACTGCTCTGAAAAAGTCCTCATAACGTCCACATTCATTTTTCTGAATTAACCAGATCATATGAGGGAGTGTTAAAAGGTTTTGGAAAACTTCCATTACCTTTTAATTCTATTTTTCCACAAACTTTTTGAAACCTCATCATATTTCTTGACACACTTCTTTCTATTCTTTGTAATGTGATAAAATATAGTTGTCTTTGCCCTGGAAACACTTCATGTTGACACCTTCTCCAATGAACATTGTTATGAGAAGCATATCGAAATCAAATGTAGTGAACAAGGAAAATATGATGAGCATAAACTAAAAACAAAACTAAACATAATAGCCAAGTTGATTGTGACTCATGGAGTCCTGTTTGGACAAAATAGATAGAACTCTCTCTGTTGGATTTCCAAGACTGTAAATCTTCATGGAAGGAGACCACCACATCTTTCTCACATAGAGCAGTTAGTAAGTTTGAACCCCCAACCTTTCTGTCATCACCTGACTCTTTACCCACTGAAAACCAGGGTTCTTTGGGGATGCATACTGTAAATGAAACCATACAAGAGCAAAGTCCTGAGTATGACGCTGGAGCGGCACTGAGACTGGAAACGTTGGACAGACAACAGCAATCCAGAGAAGCCAGCAGGCAGGTCCAAAGAAGCCAGCCCAATCAGGAAGGACAGAACCAGTGCTAAAGGCAGAGCAGAGTCCAGAGTTGGAGGCATCAGAGAATGACTATTACTAAATAAGAGAATATAAGGAGAAACCACACCTTGCTTGCTTTCTCTCATTGCTACTTCTAGTTCTACTGAAGAATGGCTACTCACCGCCATCTTGTCAATGCTGATAGGTGTCTACAGGACCAGGCAAAACTGCCCCTTTGAGTTTCTGAGGTGGTAACTGTTTAACCAGAGTGAAAAGCCCTGTCTTTCTCCCACAGAGAAGCTGGTGGCTTCAAACTAGCCACCTTGTGAATGACAGCCCTATGCATAACCACTACGCTACCAGGACTTCTACAAGATCAATAGATGGACCCCTAAGGGCTCATTGTAGTCAGAATAATGTTTTCAAAACAATAAGTAAAACACTACCTCAAATAAGATACTGAGGAAGATTGGGGAGAGGAGGGAAATATTGTTTTCTACCAAAAGGAGACTTGGCGGTGAAGTAGTTATGAGTTGGGCTATTATCCACAAGGTTGGCAGTTCAAAATTACCAGCCACTCTATGGAAGAAAGACAAGGCTTTCTATTCCTGTAAAGAGTTAGAGTCTCGGACGTTGCCTTATAGGGTCGTTCTCAGTCAGAATGGACTCAATGGCTGTGATTGTGGTTTGGTTGCAGAAACATAGGGCTACCCAGAAGGTGCTGTGGGCACTGAAATTCAGTTTCCAAAAAGAGAATTCTCTGCAGCATCAGTTGGCTGGCTGTAGAGGAAGTTTCAGATTTAATTTTTCAATACATATAGCCTCGTGAAGAAGGTGCTTCACACAGGCAAGAGGGGGAGCAGAGGAACTAGTTAGGGTGGCCTTTGGGAGCCAGGTGAGAGGCAGCAGTGACTTGGAATTCTAATGTTCACCTACATCTGGTTTTCCTCTCTCTTCAGGCACCAGTCTGCAGGAGAAGTGGACTTCCTGGTCCTTTTGACAGAAGAGTCATGTCATGTGGCTGTGTGCTCCCAGGCGGGAGCCCTGGGTTGCTGGAGTGAGACTTTTCTAGCCTCTCATTCCTGCAGCTCTGACCAGCCACATTCCTGGTTGTGTAGGCCTTTCTGGGAGGGGTCTGGAATGAGGAAGCAATGGGGAAGATCTGGCTACGGATATGCAATGGGCAGACAAATTGAGTTGGAAGTCAACATTTATTGGTGAAACCATGGCTATTGGGGAGGTATTTGCACAAATCAGAAAACCAAAATCACTGTCTTCAAGTCAGTTCCAACTCAGAGCTCCCCTTCTCCTGCCTAGCCCATTCTACCCAACAGAGATGCTATCATTGGGAATGGTAGAAAGTTATCCCACCAGAAATAGCTCAGAAATGTACAGAACAGGACTCTCTGACAGGTTGAAGACAGAGGACAAAAAAGGACTTGTAACTTTGGGTCCCACCAGTAGAACAAGGCAATGGTTGGCATTGCTGATCAGTTGTAGGTCTTGTTCCCTGAGCCCAACAGAATCGCAGTCCTTGAAAAACACAATGCAGAGAAATGTATTAGGGTAAGAATGAGAGGTAAATTCAATGACTTACCACACCTGGAGTTGTACAAGCCCTTGCATCATCAAGCTCTAAAAATCTTTAACTCTGAGGGGGGCTGTGGCTAAGTGGTTCTGAAATCATTATCCACCTTACATGTTCCAGGCTCCCCAGAAAGTGTCATTGACTCCAGCAAACAGTCAGACACTAGATGAAGCAGCCAAAGAAGCTTATTCAATGGCTGACATCAAAAATAAAGAATCTGCTTATTTTTAGATATTAGCGATTGGTAGTATTAGATGTTCAAATGAACTCACTCTAGAACTAGTATTTGACTGGACCCAATTGATAAGGTAATTTCACAGGTAGATGGCTGAAAAGGTCTTGCTTTTAATCCAGATAGTCACCCTGGAACTAGCTGGTCATCTTTGACGTTCTTGTCTGTCCACATATTGTTTAATGTTGTCCAGTGGGTTCCAGCCAACAGCAACTTTATGGCAACAGAAAGACACACTATCAGGACGTGTGCCATCCTCACAATGGGTCCTTCACTTGAGCCCATGGTGGCAGTTCCCAGATCAACCCATCTCATTGAAAGCCTCCTTCCACTGGCCCTGAATCTCAGCCATCATCAGTGAATTGAGAGCCATAATAAGGGTTACTTTGAAAATTAAGTAAAGTGATGTGAATCAGAGCTCCTTATAAACCTATCTAGAATGCTGTTCTAATGTTTAGGACTATTAAAACCTCAGCAGTTTCTCTTTTCCCTTCATGAAGAGCCCACGTATAGTCCTGATGGGGGTTAAGGAGGAAGCATGAGGCGTCTAAATCACTCTAAGCGGGAATCAGGGCACAATGACACTCTCAGTGCAACACTGGCACACGGAGCCTACATATCAGCTAATGGGGGAGACATTAAATCACTGTCCACCATAAGCATTGTTAGACCTAATGAAATCAGCAGAGCATGCTCTCATTAATTCAAAAATGTGTTAAGCAGCTTAGGGTAATAGTCACATAAATGAATCTTGGTTGTATTCTCTGCACTCCTAACAAACCGTACCTCTAATAGCTTGTTGGGGGGGAGGGGTGGAAGTCAATATGAGCCTAGCTCCCAACTTGCTCCAACACTAAGTGCTCAATTTTTACACTGGAATTAGAGCAGACCAGCTAGACCTAAGGACCACTCACACTGGTGACCTGAATGTAGCTCTGATGCTGCAGGCTGTGTCACTAGCATTTTAAGTACCTGGTCACTCATCATGGTCAGGTTACAGCAGAACTTCCTGGTGAAGATAGA
>PVJH01011861.1:0-66817 GCA_004026705.1 Nesogale talazaci | reverse complement strand
AGAGAGATGAGATTTTTCTACTCTTGTGAAGAGTTAACGTCTTGCCCACAGTGAAAGGCAGGGCTGGGGTTCATGATGGCGGGGGGGGGGTGGGGGTGAGGGAGCCTCAGTGAACTGGAAGAAACTTTTTTGTTTCATCAGGCTGTGCTGGGCCCTGGTTGGCTCAACCCTTCCCTGTGGCCCCTCTGTGAGGGGTTGTTCCATTGTCTGCAGATGGACTTTAGGTCTCTGATCCTAGTCCCTCCTCATTTTCAACAATATATTGTTGTTTGATTGTTTGTTCATTGCATTCTGATGTCTATTGCCTGGCCTGACGAGGCTTCATGATCGCATGAGCTGGTGTGCTTCTTTCATGTGGGCTTGTTACTTTTCAGCTAGATGGCTGCTTGTTTGTCTTCAAGCCTTTAAGATCCCAGAGGCTGTGTCTTCGGGAGGCCGGGTACCATCGGCTTTCTTCACCACATCTGCTTATGTACCCATTTTGTCTTCAGGCGGTTGTGCCAGGAGGGTGAGCATCACAGAGTGCTGGGCTCTTGGAACAGTGTGTTCTTGCATTGAGGGACGACATGAACAGAGGCCTTTCACTGTGGGCTAGACTGAAATATGTACACAGGTACAGGCAGGAGATAAGAGTTCACGACACAAGAAATCCAGGAACAGGAATGGGAGCAGTGATTCCAGGAGAGTCAGGAGAAGGTGGGAAGAGGAGGAGGAGAGTACTGATCACAATGATCAATACATAACCATCACCCTCTATCCCCGCATGGGGACCAACAGCCAAAACCATGGGGGAAGGGAGACAGCAGTCAGATTAAGATATGAAAATAATAATTTATGAAGTGTTCATGAGGGTGGGGCGGGGAGGTGGAGGGAAAAAAAGGGATTGCTAATATTAAAGGCTCAACAGAAAGGAAATGCTAGAAAAGTATGGCAACATGTGTATACATATGCTTGATACAATTGATATATGGATTGTAGCCTAACTCATTAACCACTGTGCCACAGGGTGTGTAAACAATGTATGGATTGTTATATGAGCTGTAAGAGCCGCAGTGAAATGGTCTTTTAATATAAAAAGAAAGGAAGAAAGGAATGAAGGAATGGAGAGGAAGAGAGAAAGAGAGAGAGAGAGAGAAAGGAGTTCCAGTCTTAGAAACTCACAGGGATAATTCTACCCTGCCCTATAGGATTGCTGTGACTCAGAATCAACTCCATGGCGGTGAGTTTGGTTTGGGCTTAAAAACAAGAAGTGATTAAGGCCAGCCTTAAAAAGGAGCAACACTCGGCTGAGCCCCGGTGGCGCAAGTGGTTGAGTGTGGGACTGCGGACCGCAGACTTGGCGGATCATAATTCAGTGGCGGCTCTCAGGAGCAGCGCCGGGTAGCTCCCACGACCACCAGAGGGCAGTGGTGCCGTACCCGCCCCCCCCCCCAAAAAAAAAAAAAAAGGAACAACACTCAGTGGCAACTTTGACCTACAGGCTACACACGCACTCTAAAATGTTCTTCTTATAATTTAAAGCTATATATGTGTGTGTGTCTCTGATGTATGTATTTATATAAATATTTAAAACAAAATTTACAACCTTGTATTATTGGATTTTGTTTATATAAAGATGCAGAATATGAGAGCAACAGCACAAAAGATTTAGGGATTCAGTGGAAGTATTGTTTTAAAGATTCTACATTTTATGCACAGTATTAGCTCTAAGTAGTTTGTGATAAAGTTTAATATTGTAATAGTAACAGGACTACTAAAAATGGAATGAGACAGGTATAGTTCTCCCATTTTATTTTACTTAACAATAGAATTGCTCGTATTAGACCAAACTTGCTGCCAAAACTAAATATAAATACTGGATAAATGCCTTAATCGTAGCTATTTGGTAATGTTATAAATGGGCTGTGTCCCACAAAAAACTGTGTTGCTGTCCTAAACCCTGTGTGGTAGTTATCATACATAATATTTTGGCAACTTGAGGATATGAAGAGTAAAGGGGCGGAGTCTAGCCTGTCAATCAGATCACAGCTTGAGGTCTCCCTATGGCACGGCCTTCTCACGAGGATTCTGGAAACTCCCTCTTTTCTATGGGAAGGTGGGCCCCATGCGCTTTCTGCTTCACCTTCCAGCTGACAAGTCACATGGAGCCACGCTGATGGCAGCCAAAGCCCTGGAGATGCATCCACCTCTGTGGATTCACAGAACCGTCCACCCACGGGCCTGTGGTCTTCTTGCATTCGCCATCACTGCAGGTGCTGCATGAATCTAAAGAGGAACTTAGGGACTAGTATTGGACAAATGGAGTAATATCGGACTTACAGACTTGATCTGGTCTGGGCTTGGATATATTCTCATATACAATTGCTCTTTGATACAAAACTCACACACACACACACACAAAGAAAGAAAATAGAAGTCATTTTGAGAAAAGAGGTGTTGTTTTTTTCTTGCTGGAAGTCTTTCTTCCATATTATACAAGACAAAACTGGTACGTTTTATTATAACCACCTTTACCATTTAAGTGTATGGACTCAGCCCACTTTCATAAAAGAAAAATAATATCATTAAAAATGTACAGATTGGGGGGCTGAGCCCCGGTGGCGTAAGTGGTTGAGTGCGGGACTGCGGTCCGCGAGCTTGGCGGTTCAAATCCCGTGGCGGCTCTCCGGAGCAGCACTGGGTGGCTCCCACAACCACCAGAGAGCAGTGAGGCCCACAAAGACAAAACAACAAAAATAACAACAAAAATGTACAGATTCAAACCAAATGACCAAACAACACAGATGTTAACTGAAGGAAGGGGAGTCAGCAGCTCTGCTTTTCTTGTTTTTGCTTTCCGACATTATTCTAGAAGAAAAACATGCTGTTTTTCAGTAAAGAAGGAGAAAGCGTTGTGGACATTCATCAGGTCACTACTGACGTCTGTAGTCACAACTTGTGTTGGGTTCGGGGCTTCGAAGATGACAAACAGCTTGTGCGGCACCGGCTCCATTTATAGCACAGACCGAGAGGTAGAAACAGCTCCAGGGAGCCCCCTGCTTCACCAGTGCACCCTAGTGAAATCAAGATGCACAAGAAGCAGTTGGCTCGCCTCGGGAGGCCCAGACAGGAAAGGCTTCAGAGGTCTGAATTTGAGCTCACTCTGAAAAGCCCCGGCCTAGTGAGTCAGAGAGAGCTGACCCGAAGAACTGAAAAGAACTCCAATCTGATTCTCTTCTCGGGCCTAGCGTGAGGTGAACAGCAAGGTGCTGAAGAAGAGAGGCATGCTGCCATCTGGTGGTAGCTATGAGACCTGGGTAAAGATGGCAAAAACGTCAAACTCGCCGCCAGTGGGTGGCTTCGGACTCACAGAAACCCTACGTGACGAGTTCGAATTGCCTTGTGGGTGTCTATGCCTGTAAGTTGTCATGGTTGCAGAAACCTCAACTTTTTCCCTTAAAGCAGCTGGTGTTTTAGAACTGCTGACCTTGCAGTTAGCTGCCCCATGCAGAACTCTAGGGCCAGGGATCCTCAGGGTAAAGATGGTCACCGTGCTCTGCACTAGGATTCGAGCCTTGGTTTTCTCGGTGTGGTGCCTGGTCATCTTCTGGAAGCTTGGGAGAAACACAGCACCTCAGGGTCCACCCTGGACCTGCCACATCACAATCTGCACCCAACAGTTAAATCTGAAGGAAGCACCGCAGTGAGAACAGCAGACATCTTCGCCAAGGATTTTTATTTTTCAGGCTGAAATGTTACCATCTATCCGCCCAAAGCTTCTCTACCCAAAGAGACCAGCATGAACAGTCTCGTCAAAGTCAGGAGCAGTGATTCCATGAAGAGCCAAGAGATTAGGGCTCTTTCATCCCCAAAAAGGAACACTGGATTATTTATTCTCCTGAAGGGGGCTAGAAACTAGCTGCTGTCCAAATATGTAAAAAACAAGAACCATCACGTCAGAAGAGGGTACAAAACCTCTAGACGCAGCTCACCCCTAAGATGTTCTCTCCGAGAGTGGGGAAGGACTTCGGTCTCTAACTCCCAAGTGGATCCACCTTTACTCCCACGCACAAGGGCCTGTTCCTTTGACTCTGCCACTCACTTTCTGGCTATTCCAATGGTAGCCTGTGGCTACCATATTGGACAGACAGTCATAGAGTATTTTCATCACAGCAGAAATGGAAGGGGCTGATCTAAAAGACCACCTGTACCCACTCCATTTCCTCCTTAGGTTTTAAAGGTTATGTCACTAGCAGACTCTTAAAATCAAAGTGTAACCCTACGGCTCTCATAGAGAAATATAGCTCCCTGATGGGGCTGCCAAAAGTTCATGGGAATTTCCCATTATCTTTTCATTCTAACGAGACTCTTCGCCTGGTTCTAAACCTGAGATAGAAAGGAAAGGAGATGTGAGAAGTCTGTCTCAGATGAGGAGTTTCAGCAAACCTTTAAAGGATATTCTTACATACTCACTGCCATCCAGTGAGTCTATTCCAACCCCAGAGAACAGGGTAGGATGGTCCCTGTGTATTTCAGAGACTGTAACACTTTACAGAAGTAGAAAGCCCCATCTTTCTCCCCCAGAGTGGCTAGTGGTTTCAAACTGCTGACCATACAGTTACCAGCGCAGCATGTAACCACTATACCAGCAGGGCTCCTGTTTCATTATATAAGACAATTACAAACAAATTCTTAAAAAATGAAATAAAAGTTAACAGTTTCTACTAATTTTATTTTTCTAAAGCCAAATAATGTCATAATTTATTGTTTTTAGGTACCATCAAGTAGGTTTTAACTCCCAGCGACTTTACACACAACAGAGCAAAAGCATTGTCCTGCACCATCATCACAAGCTAACACAGATACAGATATGCTGAATTCTAAAATTTATGGTTAGAAATAATAAAAGATCAATTACCAAATAAGTCATTCCCTACAAGTAGCTAGTGTCCTTTTCTGTTGTTGTTTTTACTTTTAAACATGGATATTCATAGACAAAGAAACATGCTTGATTAGTTCCCTTCCTCAAATGATGAATTGATATCATCCTATATCTGAGATTGCAGGTCTAAATTCCCAGAAAGTATTTCACAATGATTTGTTAAAGTATTAGTCAGAAGTCCTTAAAATATGAGGCCGTTTCAAAACAAATCAGGAGCATGTGGGCTTCAAAGGGACAACCCATGGAAAAAAGGGGGCTCTGTAATATATTTCTCTCCTCTGAGTCTCAAAGAATTCCCAGGTGATTAGTTAATATAACAAATAAATACATAGCTAAGTGGGTAAGGAGACCAATGAAAAGCAGTTTCAATCTCCCCCATGGAAAACTGTCCTTGTTCTATCCCTTGCTGGGATCCCCATCCTGCCAGACTACCTGTTGTCCCCAACCCGACACAGTCCCTACAGGGTGCCATCAACTTAGTAGCAATTGACACATCCAAGGGGAGAAGTGTTTCCAAAGAGACAAAACTAGCTCCAGGGAAATGCACATGAGTAACTCTGTACTCCTCACTCATAAGGTCTCAACTATCTAATGACCAGCAGGCAATTAGACCAAACCATGTCATGGACTCCGGTTCAACTCATGGAGACCTCCAGGGGGTCAGAGTGGAACTGTGCTCCACAGCGGGTTTGGGCTTTTCTGAAGTCGATCACCAGGCCTTTCTTCCGAGGCACCTCTGTATAGACTCAAACCTCCAACTTTTTCATTCACAGTCGAGCCGGCTAGCCATTTTCATCACCCAGGGATTCCTAGCAGGTCACTAGGAAAAAGTATTAGGACAAAAGAGAAGCAAGCAAGAAATCAATCCACCCACTCCAAACAAAGCACAAGTAACCCAGGGAATTGAAGGGGATGTTCTTGATAAAAACAAAACTCTTTAATATGATCGATATTATCAAGTGTGATTCAAGAGACCTTGGTCAAAAGAGAACAGGCTGTTACATGTAAGAAACAAAGAATAAGAGAGCGTGCTTAAATATTAAAACTATAATTTGCCAATTTTTTAAAAAAATGCAATGCTCGAAGCAAAGAATAGATAGAATAGCTAAAGATGAAGGTTAAGATCTGGGAGGAGGGGTGGGGAATGACAATGGACACTGTTAGGGAGAAGTACAGAGATGTGGATTGTCTGTAAATTCAGGACATTCATCTGTTTAAGAGAAAAAGCAGAATGAGAAAAGAGGCATTGGAGGGGAATAAAAGAAGAGACCACTTTTTCCCCAAGCTAAGAAAGACAGGGGCGTAAGGGTCAATAAGTATCAACCAGAAATTCCTAGGAACATTCCAATACCATTTCAGAAATCCACAGATAGAGAAAACCCCAAAGAGAGACTGGCATCAAACTTATAATCAGTTGCAAATGGGTCCACAAAACAATGGTGAAATTCTGGGGGTGGAGAAAAGATTGTCAATTTCAAAGATGACATGGCAAAGGCCATTTCAAAGAAAATGTTCCTTAAAGAATTCAACTTCAATTAATAAAAGACCATGTCTGAATGAGCTGAAACTCATTTTCAGATGTACAAGTCCACTACCCATGCTACCCTGAAGAGAAAAAAAATATATGTGAGAAAAGCAAGCCTGAATGGGTACTTCAGGAAAGCACGAGAGAAAGTCGGGGGGTGGGGTGAGCCACAGGCAGTAAATGTTAGTAAGAGAGTTAAAAGCATACAAGGAAAAAGAAAGGGGTTACATTACACTGAAGGGCGTGAAGACTATCATATTTAAAGAGAAGGGTCTTCAAGACACCTGTGCTTCAAGACACTGGCATTTCCTATGCTACAATCCAGCCATCCTGATCACTAGCCGTAGAAATAAAGAGCAATGTCATTTACCAGTTTTCACTTTTCAGAAGCAGTCTATAGGAGAAGCCTACACGAGGCTGTATATTAGAAAATATACAAAGAACATAACTAGGTAACATTCAACACATGGGACTGAGCCCTTTGATTTCATAAGGCAAAAATGCTGTCTCAACTTAACAAATCAACAAATACAGACACAAGGGTACACAAAAAAACTGCCACAAAATCACAGAACCTTTGTTAAACAAAAACATCAAAATGTGAAACTATTGTTTCCTGACATATCCTCTCTAACTAGATCGACACACTTCTGAAGAGTGTTCTCAGCTCTATACCTTTCTCCAAAGAGTCCTGCACTCTTCAATTTATGTCACTTCAATCGTGTTCCTCAGAGAGGGGCTTTAAATTTGAAGAACAAAAATAAATCTAAATAGGGAGATGCTCTAAAATTTATGTAGCTAAGATTGTTCAATCCTCCTTTGTATGACTGAACAATTAAACCACTAATTTGTATGATATGTAAATTATGTGCCAATAAAACCGTTGGAAAAAGAAATAAAAACAGACAAGATCAGGGGTGTAGGGTAAATGGGGTAAAGTTTCCCCCACAAAAGTCTTGGAGACATCTACCTGAGAAACAGCAAAGCCCACATGGAAGAAGCACACCAGCCTGTCCCGACACAATTGCTATACACAAAGCGGGTGCATAAGAAAAAGTGGTGAAGAAAGCTGATGGTGCCCGGCTATCAAGGATATAGACCCTGGGACCTTAAAGGCTTGAAGATAAACAAGCGGCCATCTAGTTGAGAAGTGACGAAGCCCATATGGAAGAAGCACGGTAGCCTGGGTGTTGAGGGGATCAGCTATGAGGCATCAAAGAACAAAAAATTATATCATTGAGAATGAGGAGAAGTGCAGAGTAGGGACCCAAAGCCCACCTCTAGGCAACTGGACATTTCCTCACAGAAGGCTCGGGGAGGGGACAAGGCAGTCAGGATGCAGTGTAACAATGATGAAACATACAATGTTCCTCTAATTCTTAAATGCTTCCTTCCGCCCCCCCCCCCCCCCACCACCACAACCCCCCACCATCTTGATCCCAAATCCAGCTGGCCAGGGGATGTACACTGGTACAGATGTGAACTGGAGACACAGGGAATGCAAGGCAGAGGAGACCCTCAGGATCAGTGGTTAGAAGGGCGCTAATGGGAGGGTGGTAGGAAGGTGGGTAGAAAGGGAGAACAGATTGCAAAGATCTACATATAACCTCCTCCCTGGGGGATGAACAGTGGAGAAGTTAATGAAGGAAGATGTCGAATGATGTTAAGATGTCAATAATAATTTATAAATTATTAAGGGCTCATGGAGGAGGGAGCAGGGTGGGAGGCGAAAAATGAGGAGCAGATACCATGGGTTCAAGTAGAAAGCAAGTATTTTGAGAACATGGAGGGAAACAAATGTACAAAAGTGCTTGACACAATGGATGCATGTGTGGATTGTGATAAGACTTGTACGAGCCCTCAATAAAATGATTTAATTAAAAAAAGAGGATGTAACTGGGGGGAAAAAAGGCTTGTAGAACATTCCTTGCTACAATTAAAGAATGAGCAGGTACATAGTCATGGTAAGAAAAAAAAAAGACCTCAGTATAATTTTCTTGGCCTTTTTCTGATCAATGTGGTCTTCAATTTGCTTGAAACATCTTCCTAATAAGCCCTCATGATCATCCTGTGTCCTTCAAAAAAATCTATCAAGATTTCCCTTAGTAACAAGAATAATTAAAAAAAAAAAAAAGCAGTTGCCAGAACTTTCTGATTTGAACAATACCAGTAGACTCCATGGGAAGTCAGTTTTGAGTGGACCTTTTTGGCTTCATTTTTCTTTAAAAGCACCTTAACAAGCATGTGACTGAGAGAACATGTCTGCAGCTATCCACTGCTCAGAGACCTTTTGTTTGGAATAAGTTCATGCACATAGAAACAAGCCCAAGTAAAAATACTTTCTGATTTACCCTCCTGTAACTATTTTAGACCTTGTAAGTGGTTTAGACCTTGTAATCTCAGGTTGTTCTAGCTGAATTTGATTTTGTTTTTTTGTTTTGTCATTTTAACTCTGTGAATGCTTGGAAAAAAACAGACTCGCTCATACTGTCTGTGATGGTAAAGGCTACGTCCACTCGACACTCATAGCTAAGGGTGAAGCACAACCGGTCAAACAAGTGGTAGCCTGATGACACTTCCTAGAGGAGCATGGCTTTGCTGCTTGCTGGGACTCTGGGTCTGCCTGCAGGAGTAGTCCCATGTAGCCACTGACCCCCGGGAGCCAAATTCCACGCTGTCTGCACCAGGCAGTGTTCCCACAAAGCCTGGATCCGTCAGACTCGTAGTCACCATCCTGTGGCCTCCCTGCTTCACGTTTCAGGGTCACTGATCTGCAACTACAGGAGTCTGAAGAGGACCCTGCTTAGCATCAGATCCGTGGACTTGAGATGGACTGGGCTGGGACACCTTTTTAATAGGAAATTACTTCTATATACAAAGTTCTTCTTTATACATGCACTGTCATTGGCTCTGTTTCTCTAGACAACCTAAATCTAACACACTGTCCAAAACTGGACCTGGCAAAGTTCTCATTATATTGTAAATAAGAATTTTCTTAGTCTTTAAATAAAAGAAAACAAACTTTCCAAAGACAGGTGGTCTCATTTCCATGAGTATCAAGTAAAGGAAACTGACTTGTATCTTGTACCATAGGACCAATGGTAACCCTATCCCCCCACCCCCAAAGTTAATCCACTGGAAGCCATACCCATTAAGTCCTTGGAACACGCAGCCAACTTTTCCAAATGACTGTTCACGTGCTCGATAGCTTTGAAGTTCTTATTCTTCTTCAGGATATCCAGGGCAGAACGGGACTGTCGGTCCAGCAGGGTGGGGTCTGCCCCCAAATGCAGGAGCATCTGCACATCCTCAGTTTGTCCTAGAGCAGACCAAAATGAGAAAAGGAGACTGTCACTGTGCTAGCCAGGAGAGGTCCTGCAAAAGATGCTTCCTCCACCTTAGGCAAGGGGATCAGGGTCCCTCTGTTTACAAAGCCTGAATTGCCGGGCTTAGGCAGTGTACCCAGCTTTTCAAAGCAAGAAGTCCTGAGTGGAGTGGGAGGGAGAATAGCTTGGAAGAGGTCCAGAAGTGTACTCCTTGCTACCTTTCTCCCCTCTCCTTGGCAACCAGCAATGAAGGGAAGAAATCTGGTTCCTAGGCAACAGTTGTAGCTGGATGGATAACAGCAAGCTGTGGCTTCAGATCCCTTTATCCCTCACGGAGGAGATAGAATATTCTTTTAAAAATAATACCAGGTCTGGGGATAGGAGAAGAAAGTGGCACTTGCCATCAGGTCTGTTTGTGTCATAGTTACCGCTCGCTCAGCTGCCCAATTCATTGCCTGCTCTGACATATTGATCTGTCCAGTATCACGATGGCTCTGAGAGTAAGCATGCAAGTCTTGAAAATGTAATGCACATGTCCCTCCAGATACATCAAGACTTATGTGGACATAGAGAGTTAAAATAAGGGAGGACCAATCCCCAACTTCCATAAAAATGCCTTCCTAAAATCCACAACCAGACAAGGCACTGGACACCGTACTACTCGTGGTATTTTCCCTTCCTGTCTCCCCAGTCATAACCACTCTGATTCCGAATTATAAAATTTTAATTTAACTTAAAAAGTCAAATTTCTTACCCACCTTTGTATGTTATTGAGGTAGGCAGAATTCTAAGATGACCCCCACAAATCCTGGCCAATGATATAACAACTCTTCTCCTAGTTTTTTAATCAAACACTAATCTAAGAGCTGCTACGATGCAATTTTGTCAATATAATTGACAAATCAGTTCCTCTTCATATATAGCTAGCTTAGCTTGGTGGGCCTGACCTAACTAATCACATCAGTCCTAGAAGTCAAAGGTTTATAGGTCACAAGTGAAAAAGGTCATAGATTCAACATTTGAGAAGAATTTTAAACACAAGAGATTCTCCACTGCTGGCTTTCAAGATGAAGGGGACCCAGCGGCAAAGACTGTGGGTGGCTGTAAAGCTGCAGGGGGCCCCTGGCTGCCCGTCAAAATAAGAAAATGGAGACATGGGTTCTATAGCTGCGAAGAATGAGATTATGCCATAACCTCTTAGGCTTAAAAGAGGCCCCAGCCTACACCTTAATTGTCATTTTGCAAGACACGAGCAGAAAACTTAGTCCCACACAGAATGGAATGCCAATAAATGGGGGTTTTATGCACACAAACACACACACACACAGACTTCAAAAAAATTGTGGAGAACGCCATCATCTTTCAGTTCCATTGTTCCATAAACATGTTGTAACCCCCTGCTAATATAAGTACTCTCACTACCTGAGAGGATCAGTGAATGATTAATAGAATATTCAAGTGTAAAATACATCAGGACACACTCCTTTTCCAGAAGTACACTATAAATCTGAGCCAAAAGAATACACAGCCTTATATTTTAGACTTTAACAGAGCTTGTCAATAACATTAAGAATCCAGGAAGTGCTTGCTTCATGCGTACTGAAAAAGTACTCAAGCCGCATAATCTCATACAAGTGACCTTCCTGGAATTCAAGTTAACAATAGCTATCGACGTCTTGAAACAATTCTAGCAATAATGACATTAGTTTGTGTTCTGGTGTCTGTTTTGTTTATTTTCATTGCTGGTGGCAAGCCCGTATGGAGACTGGAATTCTTACATGCTGCTGGTATGATTATAAAACGGTATAACTATTAAGGAGAAAAAGCTCGCGATAAAAAATATCATCCAATCCAGCACTCGCACTCCTAAGTGTATATCCCAGGACAGTAAGAATGATTACATAAATAGACAAATCACATCTATCTTCATCACAGCATTATTCCCAGTGGCAAAAGATGAAAATACCTTATATGGTTCCCAATAAATGAATGGATAAACAAACTACGTAATATGTGAGAGGTATATCCCTCCCAAAGTACATTTTGGGTTTTTTTTCCAAAGCTATGCATTTAAAATTTTTTATAAAATAGCCTCATTACCTTCCAAGTACTCTGCATTTTACACTTGTCAAATTTGCCATTCCATTCTTGGAATCATTTTTCACTCATCTGCGTGGATGGCTGACAGCACCTCCCTCTGTTCATTTGTTCGCTTGTTTGTTTTTCACCTATTCTACATCTTCGATTCACCATCCTTTCATGCTCCCCTTCATTTACGGAAACAAAAAGAAGTCCCACAGAGCAAGGCCAGGTGAGCAAGGTGCACCAGGCAAGAAAGGCATACTGTTTTTTTTGCCCAAAAATGGCACACTAACAAGGCTGCTTGAGCAGCTGCATTGTTGTAGTAGCAAAATCAGACCCATCTGCCACAAAGCAGGCTTTTTCTGTCACACACTGTTAGCTGTCTTTTCAGAACCTCTAAATAGAGAGCTTCATTAACAGTCTGACCTGGTGGAACAAACTCCAAATGCACTACCAGTTGACATTTTCGCCCATTTGGAAAGTTGACAGACGTCCAGAATGAGGTTTGTCATCAATCAACATATTTTTTTAATGAGAGAACTGCTTGTATACTTGAGGTTTTTCCCATAGTGCTGTCCTTGTAAGCTGTGTTCAACATCAGAACAGTTTCTGTGGAACTTTTCCCACCCGAGCAGGACACAAAATTTCACAGCCGCACACTGTTATCTTAAATTGACCACCACAAAAAACAATGGGTGAGTGAAACTACTTTTATGAGAAAATTCCCTGTGACCAGAAAGAACCTTCCCAGGCAATATCACTGGGTGCACTAACCTCAGAGCAACTAACCTCAGAGCAACTAACTCAGAGCAAGCTGCTCAATGCTCACCTAAAAAGAAAAATGCATACTGTAAAAGTTTCCATTATAATTCCAGTTTGGAGAGGGTACTCCCTCACACAATGGAATAGTATATAACAATTCAGAAGAATAATTGACCCAGGAAATCTCTCACAATGTAGATGAGACTGGAGGGCACCATCTTGAGTAAATAAGTCAAACACAAAAGGAAAACTGTTGTAAGAACCACTATCATAAAACATCAAAAATAGGTTTATCCTCGGAAAGAAATATTCTTTGTCAGTTACCAGGCAGTGGGTAGAAAGGGAGAGAGAAGCAATAACTAGACAGTCACGAGTCACAACACGAGTTGATCCTGGTGAAAGGAGAAGCAATGCACACTATGAGAAATGTTAGGACAGCATAACTAAGACATAAGAAGGCAATGGGAGAAACTGAAGGACAACATTAAAGGGCCTTTGTGGCAAAGGTAATACCATAGACAGTCCTGTAATAGCAGTAATAGCTCATAATAATTTATGAGTAGGTACATAGGCAAATGTGTATGCTAAATGGATGAGGGAGGCCTTAGTGGAGGATACCCACATACATATGAGTATGGTAGTGGATTATTTCGACATAAATATGAGGGACGTCAAAAGGTTCCTGAAAAAATTTCATGATCTTTTAAGTCCATTTTTCCGCAGACTTTTTGAAGCTGTCTTGTATTTTCAAGTGGTACATATATATCTCTGTAACTACCCACAATTATAGAAACCACTAAGACACTGGGACTGCATGACTGGGCATGAAGGCTAAGGATGATAGCTTCAGGGGACCTCGAGGTCAACTGACAGATAATGTCCTACACCCTAGTCATGTGATTAGCATCCGGCGTTTAAGAAGCAACTATTTGTCTCTTCTTGTAAGGAGCACAGGAGAATGAAGGGAAACAACACTTGCTGAAACAATCAGTCCAGAGACGTAATGGCTCACATGAAGCACAATCTCTTTTACCCTGAGACCAGAAGAACTACATGGTTTCCAGCCCCCACTACCAACTACTCTGATCAAGCCCTCAATAGAAGGTCCAATGAGAATGGACAAAAAAATAAATGTAGAACAGAATTCAAAGTCAAAACACACCTAGATTTACTTATCAGGAAGAGATTAGAAGAACCCCAAAATTATTTCCCTGGGAAAATCTTGTATTTGAAACTGAAGACATTTCAGGAGGCCACCTTCCAGCTGAATTATAGATGGGGGCAAAAAACAACACGAAGAATGTGCGCCTCAGAACAACCAACTTACGAGAACCAAGAGGCAACCATTCTCTACAACTAAAGATGAGAAACAAGGAGGGTCAGGAAGACATGGAGCCCCGGGGGGGAATATGTATGGGGGTGGGGGTGGGGCTGCTGACACACTGCCAAAACTATAGCCGATGCTACAGAACAATTTTTGCATAAACCAACTGGAAAAACTCAATTGGTATATAAAATTTCACCATTTTAGAAAAAAATATACCTTTGGTACACAGGCCTATTATTCAATTTCCAGGAACCGTACAAGCTGGTTAAAACACACAGGCATTATTTTTAAACTTAAATGATTTACACTTACAAATAAATACATTTTATTTAAAGCAAAGTTCACGGCTTCCTAGTCATTCTACTACAGGTGCTATTACATATGCTGAGGCCTCCTGACATCTATCCTCCTGAGACAAGAACATTACTCAACCATCAAAGGGCACGCATCAGTGTGGATGAACCTTACAACTTTATGCTCCGTGTTCTGCGGTGTATATGCCTCACAACAAAAATTACAACCCTCTGTTGAAGGACCAGCCTCTCCTAGTGTGTACCTGCCTCACACTATCCCAGTGTCCCACCTGCTCCTGCTGGATATGTGAGGATACAATTTCTGTGTGGGATCCTAAGAACCCTGAAGGCAGAACCACATCAGTTTTCTGGTTCACAATTTCTCTCTGTCCTCAAACCAAGCCCTTAGGAACCCTGTGATGACTCGTGATGAGTGAGGGAGCCAGTGCAGCAAGTCCTTCAGTCATGCAACCTCAGAGAAGAGGACCGGGAGCCTGGCCTTTCCGATTCTCTCATTCCACCTCTCCTCTGTGCACAGTCTAGCCCAGGGGTCCTCAAACTTTTTAAACAGGGGGCCAGTTCACTGTCCCTCAGACCACTGGAGGGCCGGACTATAGTTAAAAAAAAAAACAAAAAAAAACTATGAACAAATTCACTGCAGGCCCGTAATGAGCCGCCTGCTAAGCCGCTGCTAAGCAGCAGCAGCAAAAACACCCGGCGGGCCGGATAAATGTTCTCGCCGGGCCGCATGTGGCCCATGGGTCATAATTTGAGGCCCCCTGGTCTAGCCCTCCCGTCATGTTTAATTTGGAAAAAAGTAATGTGCAGTGGCAGTTAAGTCCACGGTGACTCATGGAGACCCCAGATGGTGGAGGAGGACCATGCTCCCTAGGGTTTTGATGGCTGTTTTATTCAGAAGGAGACTGTCAGGCCTTTCTTCCGAAGCACCCTTGGATGAACCACTCAAATAGGCCCTCTTTTCGATAGGTAAGAGGATTCACATTTTCGCCACCCAGTGACTCCTTATGTGGGTTTTATCGTGTCTAGGATAGCCCGGCCCACACTTAGGGCTTACGCTTGACGAGGTATCCCGGGGAGTGGGACGCGACGATGTGCAGGACTGTGCAGCCATCTTCATCCTTCTGGTTGATGCGGCCTTTCCACTCTGGCTTGCGGTCCAAAGCCCATCGGAAAAGTTGGTTTTCTCCTGAAGGGAAAGGAAGGAAGGAAGTTACCAAGGTGGTTTTCTACATAGAATCAGCAAAGGATATCAATGCAAACCACACTCCGGAAACCGACCGTGCAATTTAGAGCACGTTTCTGCTCCCCTCAAGCAGGTGTGGGGAGACACGGGCCTGGAGAAAATTGAAAGTGACTCACCTGGAATGGGTCGGGTTGCCTAGATGCAGAGTCTAACACAGGGGTTCTTGTGCAAGTGATGTTTTGAGCGAGAGAGAAATCTCCAGAGAAAGAGTGGAGGAAGAGGGCAGGGGGCTAGAGTTCAGCAACCACGCGGTCGCAGCAGGAATCCACTGCTGGGGCGCTCTGGAGAACACACTGCTCCACAAAGCTGGTCCCACCTGCACGCAAGGAAGCCAGCCTTTCCCACCCCACGCCACTCAGCCATGAGCTAGAGAATGCCCTCAAAGAGCAAGGCACAATTCAGGAGAATCACTTTCCTGCCAAGGGGGGAAAGCCGAGCAAGGCCCACTCTCTGGAGAAGGGAGCTCTTGGGGGCGGGGAGGAGGGACCCTGTGAGGAGCTGCGAGGGCACCAGGATTTTGAGTTGTGAGACAGATCCTGGCAGCAGGATACTGACTTCAGTTATCAAACCAGTCTCCCCAGTTTGAATATTACCATACTGTATCACTAGCAATAGGACATACAGTTTAAGTTCTTCTCCCTGGTCCTGAGATCGAGGAAAGCCACACACCTCTGCCAATTCAATAAGCACCATTTGTCACCAGAGCAGAGTTTTCCGCTGAGAAAGGAATCACATGTGAAGACTCGGTCTTACCAAGGGCCTCCTATAGCCACAAGGGGCAAGGTAAAGAATAGGTGCAATGAGGAAATGAGACATTCGTAGCTATGGGTTTCCATTTTTCTCATCTTATGCTAGGAAAACCCAATTGCACATGCCTAAATTGGAAATGGTGCCTGGGCAGCCTGCAGTGGTTCTGCGTTGGGCTGCTAGCCACAAGGTAAGCAGTTCAAAACCAGCTTCAGCTCGGAGGGAAAAGGATGCGGTTTTCTATTTCCCCTAAAGAATTATAGCCTCATGAAAAATTAATAATAAATAAATAAATGAAAGAATTATAGCCTCTGGAGCCTACAGAATTGCCTCGATGGCAGTGAGCGAATGACTTTTATAAGAATAAAATCTAGGGGGCTGAGCCCTAGTGGTGTAGAGGTTGAGTGCAGGACTGTGGCCCATGGTTCAAATCCAGCAGCAGCAAGGTTGGGTCTCCTACTGCCACCAGAGGGTAGTGATGCCAGAAAAAAAGAATAAAATATCTTGTGAAGTCTCCATTATAGGAAATGGGTAATCTCTGCTGAAGTAAAGCAGCAGCTGCCGGTCAGTGCCCACTCCCTATCATTAACTTCCAGGAAATGATTCAGCCAGGAAGACGTAGACTGTACATGGTGTCACTCAATGTTCAAGAGCAATATTCTTGGAAAAGAAAATCAAGCTTCTATCTAAAGCAGCAGTTCTCAATCTCTTGGTTGCGACCCTTTTGGGGGTCAAACAACCTGTTCACAGGGGTCGCCCAGTTCATAATAGTAGCAAAATGACAGTGATGAAGTAACAACGAAAATAATGTTATGGTTGGGGGGTCGCCACCACATGAGGAACCGTATTAAAGGGTCACGGCATTTGGAAGGTTGAGAACCACTATCTAAAGTGTTAGGGTGGGTATAGGATTTAATAAAAAAAAACTTTAAAATGTATATTTTTATGTAAATCCTGTAAGTTAGGTGGGGAGATTCTCAGGGAAGAGCTGTATAAGATATACCAATGCTTTGAAAGAACAGAAGCCCAAAACACCATCGACAGCTTGTGCTTTCCTTGGGGTTCCCCAGAACATTGTCCCAAAACACAGTTGCTGGCTTTCTAGGCTAGAGAGAAAATGAAACCGACAAAGGAGCAGGAGGAAGAATGTCCACAATCCCCCTGGGAGCTCTGCCGGGCGGGCGGCAGGGCCTATCCCGAGGCCTCTCCTGGGGACCACGACTCTGCCTTGCTGTCAGGAACATGGAACCCTCTCATTTGGGGCATCCAGTCACTACTGTTCTCCAGAGAAAGAAAATGATGCCATTTCTCAGCTGCTTGTCCTCAGACTACTCAGGTCACCACACTGGGGTTTCCTCTGAACTCAGCAGCGTGGACAAGTTGCTGGGAGGGCAGGGAGCTGGAAGAACACTCACTTGCTTGGATGCAGAGGCGAATGAGCGCATGCAGAGGGTAGGGGCCAATGCTCTCAATAGGTGCTCCAATGGAGATGAGCCACTGGACTAGCCGGGGCACCTGATCCATATGATCGTAGAGTCCAATGATGACATATTTCTTGAAAGAAAGAGAAAATTCAGGGGAAATGATGGAGGTCTGCAATAGCGATATGAAATTCCAAACTCGGCCATAAAGTATGGAATCAGTAAAACCCAAATTAGTTGAAGATAGCAATAAAACATTTGTGGTAAGTGGGCTGAAAAAGTCCCCCAACACAAGGATGAGGTGGCCTGACACGAAAGCTTACATAACAAAATCATCTTACCTCAAAAAGACTTTTCAGTGATACGTCGTGAACAAGAATATTAGCCGGTAGCCGGTCTTTTCTTGCAGACAAAAGCAGAAATGACTGATGGGAGAAGAGGGAAAAAAAGACAACGTTGGTGTAATAAAGTACTCTATGCATCAGAATCTACTCGAAGGCAGTGAGTTTGTTCTGAGTTTGGATGGGTTCATTATTTCTAATCCCGAGTGGGTTTATAACTTGCAACTCACAAATGCAGAAATGAGCTTCCAAACGGACATGATTACCCCCAAGGAGTGGGTGGAGGACTAGGAGTCAAGGAGACATCCATGTGACAGTGAAGCCCTGGTTCTGTCCACGCGGCCCTTCCCTTTTGCATGAACCACGTTCCTAGATCTAGTTCAAGTCCTGTGACCTCACTTAGCTGTTACCCTCACATAGGCCAGAAGTCCATTAAAGCTACACAGAAACTCTAAGCGGCACAGCCCAGGCTCACATGACAAATGCACTTCTCAAAAGACTCTCAAAATCAACATGCAAACAGAACACACATTCTTAAAAATTCCAGACTTTCTGAGTCAGTTGAGACTAAAGTACTCCTTCAAACTTAAAGATAAACCTATCCTGGCTTAAGGTCACTTATTGGCTACATAATACATTGAATCATATAGGAAAGGACAGTATATTGTTCTTAAGTAAGAAGCTTTTCTGCTGGATGGAGAGGGGGACATGGACAACAGATACATGAGACCAAATGGTCAAAAATCATTGTAAAGCAAATATGACAAAGTAAGGGGACAGGGACATGGAAATACTGGAGATGGTACAGTTCAAGCAGAATGAGTGAGAAAGGCATCACTGAATAATTTGCACCTCAATCATCAATTGGGAACACCACGGGCTAAGTAAGCCCTCACCTGACACACAATAAAATATTCTAAATCAATAAACAGATTGACAATTGTTTCTTTTTCCTCATTTCACATTGCCATGCACATGGAAGTTTATTTCTCTTTCCTAAAAAATGGGGACACAGTACAAGAATCCCATGAACACAATATTTTCCTACCTTAAAAATTCAATGAAAATGCATTAATACATTCAAATGACTTTGCATCTCTACTGATGTTGTAGTGAAACAGTTAAGTTAGTCTAGCAGGAAAATAAACAAAGAGTAAAAGATAGGCACTCCTCAGGGACCAAGAAAAGAGATCACTTCCTCAAGGCTGTCCTTGGCCTGTCACAGTCGCCTGCTTTTACTTACATGCCATAACCCTTTCTTTGCCATCTTTTCTATGACAGATTGCCACACTTCGGATGGGAATTCAGCCGTGAAAATATCATCAAAGCAGGACAAGAAACTTTGCAAAACTACAGGATCATCTGAAAGAAAATTTCAGAGTTAGAAATTCCAATGCACAGATTATCTAGAAAAACATTTAGAGCAAAAGGTTGTCCAATCCAGACCACACATGACACTGGTCAATTAAAGATAGCAAAGGCAGGTGCTATCAAAGTGTAATGTCCTATGGACTGACTGAAGAAGCATCAATCCAAATGAATAGGTGACCCATAAAAATCAACCCTCTAAGAGTTAAATAGCATCCAGTTCACTAACATTCTTTCCACGTTTCTAATTGTGAGAACAAACCAGTACCCATTGTCCCCATTTATAGAGAAGGAAGTGAAAGCTTAAGCGAAGTTACAAAATCCACTTCCTTTAGGAGAAATGTGACAAATAATATTGTCATCCAATGAATGGGAAATAACTACACAGGAGAGGCAAACCTTGCCTTGAAGTCCTATCTATCAATGCTTTCAGTCAATCAAGCGTATGTGTTTTTATCATCTTTACACTGCAATAGCTAGTGTGGGCCTGTGCCCCTTGGCGGGTTTCTGTGTAGCTTTAAGGGGTACCTGGTAGCTCTGTCGGGTAATCATAGTCTGCTAATTGCAAGTTCAGGTGGTTCAAATCCACCAGCTGCTCTGTGGGAAAAAAACGAAGCTCAGTCACTCTCGCTGCCATCCGGTTAATCCCAACTCACACCAACTCTCTAGGACAAAGCACAACTGCCCCCAGACCGCCCCCCACCCCCCAGAAGTTTCCAAGACTGTAACGCTTTCTGGGAGCAGAAAGTCTCTTTCTCCCACAGAGCAGCTGGTGCTTTCAAACCGCTGACCTTGCAGCTAGCAGCCCAATGAGTAAGCACTAAGGCCCTCAAAAGACAACTCCAAACTCACTGCCACTCAGTCAATTCTGACTCACGGGGACCCTAGAGGGCAATGTGGAACTACCGCGCGAGCGTCTGAGGCGCTAAGTCTTTATGGGAAGAGAAAGCCTCCTCTTTCTCCAGCAGAGCTGCTGGTGCTTTTGACCTGCTGTCCTTGTGATTAGCAACCCAGTGAGGAGCCACCCTGCCACCAGGACTCCTACTGTACCACCAGGCCTTCCTAGTGATGAAGCCAACTGCACTCTCGAGATTTACAGCTTTGGAAAGTGTGAGTTGGAGTGGACTCAATTTTCTGTTTGTTTGTTTAATCTGTTGGCAGCTGTGAAGTGGGGCTGGAGGACTGGAACCAAGTCCAAGAACATGCAAAATGGAACACCAAAGTGCCTAGAACTGAGATTTCAGTATCACCTGGGTCTCTCCTTGACTCCCATTCCTCCAGTGACTACAGTGACTAATTTTGAACTATATTACATCCTCGCTGAGACTCGTATCTGCATTTTGTAAAATATCTGCATTTCGTAAGTTGCAACTTATCGCCTTACTCTCTCCTGCTTTGGGTGAGGAATCTAAATAATGGGCTGGAGCCCTGGTGGTGTAGTGAGTGGACTGTACGTTGGGCTGCTAAGCACAAAGTCGACAGTTTGAAACCACCAGGTGCCCGCATGAGAAAGACAAGGCTTTCTATTCCAGTCTCAGAAACCTGAAGGGGCAGTTCTATGCCCTGTCCCACAGTGTCAATATGAATTGAAATCACTTCGAGGGCAGTGAGTGAGTGTGACATAATGCACCCAAAGCTCTTCATAATATCAACGACTATTTATTGAAAGTTTACGGTATGCCAGGCACTGAGGAAAACATTTGTGATGTCTGATGGGTGCTAATGTGTTCCATCTCCTGGGCCTCAAACTACATTGCTCAAACTTAGGGATGAGAAGATCCCAGGGACTAGATCAAGTGTCAATGGAGCATGGCATCTCTCCCTAGGTTATCCGTTGCCAAATAAGTACGTAAATATCCAAACAAACCTCTTATGGGACAAGATACAACATACTTATAAATATTTTTCTCAAAATGTGGAAATTCAACTGTGAATAACACAGTCGCACTCATAAGACGGGTCATGCAACGGATAGCAACCCCATGTGACAAAACAGAACTGGCCCCACGGGCTATTCTAGGCTGTCATCTTTCCAGAGCAGATCGCCAGGTCTTTCTCACACTGCTCTGGTATCACGAACTCAATGCATCGCTCGACAAAGTCCTGTGAATGGCTCCTGTCTCTCACTAGCAGAACACAAATGAATGACACATCTTTAATTGGATCAAATTTATTTTGGACTACAATAAGGTAACCAAAGAAACCATGCACAAGGAGTGTATTGCACTGGGCTTTCTCCCCTCGAGTTTGACCTAATCCAGCCTGGAGACAAAGCCATCTCCCAGCCAGAGCACTAGAGTCATAATGACTGGACTGGTGAGTCACCTGCTGCCAGAGTGCTGGGGGCTCTGCTGAGCCTGCTGCATCAGACAGTGCTATTGCAGCCATGACACTCATGGCACCACCTGTACTGCCAGGTGAGGCTCTATTTTCTCCACACATTACAGAAATAAGTACAAAAATCACCAGAGGTGGCAAAAGCCACATAGAACAAGCAATCTAAGTAGGGAGGCGCCCTGGGGGCAATGCTCGAGCACTCTGATGTAAGTCAAAAGGTTGGCAGTTCCAACCTGCCCATTGCTAAGTCAGAGAAAGAGGAGGCAGTCTGCATCAGGGAAAGACTACAGCCTTGGAAACCCTCACGTGATGGGATCTTTGCAGGGGTAGAAATAAGGAACTCTCCATGAGGAGCAACTCCAGAAACTCACTGGGCCTGGAACAAGAAGGCTTTCGGCAACATAAGCAGAAGAATTTAGGGATTTTCACAAAGGCAGGGGACACCAAAGTTTCCAAAATGCTTTCTCCTGTGCAAATCGATGTGGTTCAAGCTATGCAAATTGGCCACAAAGGAACACCCTAATGTCATCTCTCTAGGAGTCTGAGTCTGAGTCTCACAACCATTCAAATAAAATAAACCCAGGGAAAGTCAAGCCAATGGCTGTCAAGTCGACTCTGACTCATGGTGACCCCTCATGGTATGGAGGAGAATCGTGCCTGGTGGGTCTGCCGGGCTATGACTTTTTGAAGCAGATGCCCCTTCTACCAAGGTGTAGGGAGATAAACTCAGAGTCCCAACCTTTCAGTTAACAGCCAAGCATATGACAGCCAAGCATTGGCTCCACCTAGAAAGTAACCTCAACTATAATGAGGGACACCCCCAACACACACACACACACACACACACACACATACACACACACACACACACAATTTCTGCAGGTCCAACTTACTACCCATCGTGGTGAAGACTCCAACAAGAAAATCAGCAACCTGTCCTTGATCGTGACTGTCCTGAAGAAGCCCCAGACCCTCAAAAAACATGTGAGCGGCTTCATAAGGCTGGAACATACCCAGCAAGGCATAACCAGCTCGGTAGTATCCCTGGAAGAGGAGGGAAAGCAACATGGTACGACAGATCATTAACATGAGAAATCAGACTTGAATCATTCAAACCTTGTCATTTGATCTCCCTTTAGAGAAGCTCTGGGCTTGTCTGTTTGTTTCAGAGTGGGGTTAATGTTGACTGTATTTGGTCATTGTTGGTAGCCTCTGAACCCTCTGTTAGAAATTTTCCTACATTTTTCAGTACACACAACCCAGGATAGGTGAATCTATAAAGATAATAAATAGAATAAGGTTTCCAGGGAGTGTGGCAGAGGGTGGGGGGTGGGGGGCCAGTTGATATCAAGGAGTTCAAGATGGAAGAAACTGTTTTGGAACTGATTGTGGTAGCTGCTGTACAACACTTCTTGATATGACTGAACTATGGAATGGTATGCTATCTGGGTTGACTCCTAATAAAATGCTTTGAAAAAGTAAAACAAAATAGCACACCTATAACATCCCATCTCTTCTAACCTGCTGCTGAAAAGGCAAGATGATGGCAATGGGAAAATCCATCTCTATGGAGACATGGATTTCTAACCAACATGGGACACGGGATCTGCACATTCTAATCTGTGTCACACTGTTCCTATTATTTTTTAACTGCATGAAAGATAATCCATTTCAAATCCACGACCTGCACAGTCTCTAAAATGTAGCACAGAGAGAAGGAGGCAGCGCCATTTCCACTGGCACATGTGGTATATTCTGTGTGCCTCAAATCACAACCTGTGAAGGAGCAGAGGGTTGGAAAATCCTACGAACTTGGGGTCTGAGGAAAGAACAAGCATGAAGCATGTCACGCACACACAAAAGCAGTTTTCCGTCTGCTCAATCAAAGCAAACCCAATTCCCACTGGGTAAGAGGGGAAAAATTATGACAACCCTGGAGATTTACTGAGCTCCATAGTATAGGTCACATGCAGCAGAGGCAAAAAAAAAATGTTCTATAGAGGAAGAATCACGTAACATTATAATGATCAATAGAGGAAAGGGGCTATTTTGCAGGTGAGCTGCATGCAGTATTCTCCAGATAGAACTGGATGCTATTTCCTTGCCTGCTTTGACCAGGTGAATCAGCAACAAAGAGCTCCCCGAACAATTTCCCATTGCTATGGTAACAAATGATGACTACTAACACGGTTCATGAAAAAAACAAGACTCTAAATAGACCACTTACTACCAAGTCTCTAGCTAATCTTTGCATGCTTTTCATGGTTCTTTGAAGGTCTCCAGCCTCAAATAACGATCAGAAAGCAAGAAAGAATGTTGCTTTCTGTTTTCTGAGTTGTCGTGTTTTGTTTTGTTTTGTTTTTCCCAACCAGACAAGTTGAGCCACAATCTCCCAATTTTTTTGTTTTCTCAGATTTGTCTCATTTTCATCTGGGAAACATGTTTCTGGCGAGAAAGGACACCCAGAAGTTCTGAATAAATGTGGAGGAGTGGCCCCAGTTGTCGTGCTGTCAGAATCGCTCAGGAAGACCCTGGAAGCTCATCCAAGCCCTCCTCAGTCCCTTGGGCACAGCTACAATCTCTGCCCATGGGGATGGACAGACTTTCAATAGTCACCCAACCTGTATCCAATAGAGAAGCATGGGAAATCGTTAACACTCCTCTCGAGAGAACTCCTTTGGAACACATTTCCCCACTCAAAGTTTGTCATAACTTCCAAAGTACCCATCCTCCAACTGAAGAGGCCCAACAAGACAACATGTTTGTCGTGTTGTTGTTAGTTGACATTGAATCCATTCTAACTCCCAACTCCTGGCAACCCCCACTCTGCAGGGTAGAATGACTCCGTGGGGTTTTCAAGGCTGTGACCTTTTGGAAGCAGATCGCCAGGGCTTTCTTGTGAGACTTCACTGAATGGATGTGAACTGCCAACCTTTCAGCTGGTAGTCAAACAACTGACCATTCATGCTCCCCAGGGACTCTCCTTGCAACGAGCAGGGAAGGGAAGGAGGTGGCCAACAGAGCACTCCACCCCCCAGAGATCTGAATATTTTACTCAATCTCCAAGCCAATCAGTGTCCTCCCCTTCCTATTTTGTGCTGTTTCTGGTTCTCCTGAACAGACTGTAAACCACTGAAAACATCTGGGAATCACCAGGTGGGGTCAGTGGCTAAACAGTAGACTATGATCTAAGAAGCTGGCAGATCCAACATTTCAGAGGCTCCGCTACCACCAAGCCTGGCACTCTGCTTCCAAAAGGCCACACACAGCCTTGACAATGCTCGGCAGCAGTTCGACTCTGCATACGTGGACTCAACCAGATAGCAATGAACAACAGCAGATCTGAGCCCTGGCTCCATGCCTTTGATGACTATGGCCATGATGATGAGAAGAATTTCCGTGTTCTAAATGCCAACAGCTTTACCTAATACCTCCTTAATCCTCAAAACAATGCTTAGTAAGCAGTAGGCATGATCCCACCCTTCACCACCACACCATACCTTCACATAGGTTGGATCCCAATGAAGACATTCCTTGGCAGAGAGAAATGCTTCGTTCCATTTCCCAAGGCTGTAATATGCATTGGACTTGTTGCACAACAGCACAGCCAGATCCCTCGGGGGGATCCTGTGAGAAAGAACAGGAGGCCTGTAACGATATCTCTTCAGCAAATGCAGAAAACAAGCGTTGAGGTTGGCTCTTCTAATGCTGGCTGTTGTCATCATCCAGGAAGGGATCTACAGGACAGTTCTCAAGGTTGCGTCTCAGAGGCAGCAGGCCTCTGGAAAGCCTGAGATATGTGCATTATATGGATATACCCTTGTTCACTCCTAACTCCTCCCCTCCCACCTTTTAATGACAAACGTTGATCCTCCCTTCAATCTGCCTCCCACGGACTTTTTAGTGACCATTGGACAAAGTGGTGCTACCATGGTGACCAGTCAGGAGTTCTCCCTGAGCCCCAGCAGAGTGCAGATGCTGGGTGAGCCACTGCTGCACATGCACGTTCATGCAGAGTAGATGCAGAGCTCATCATAGGAAACTGCCTGGTGCTCTTTTAAAACATGGGATCACGCCACTCCACTCCACTCTACAGCGACAGGTCCAGGGCAAACACTGTTCAAATATATAAGCAGGCCAACACTAACATTTGCTGAACCCAGGACAGAAAACAGATGCCCTGCCCTGTTTGATCTAGTAGCTGTTAGTCACCTATAACTCGTTTACTTTTAATTTAAATTACATAAGATTAAAAATTCTCTACCTCCATTGTATTAGCTACAATGCTAATTCTCTGTCACCACATCCTATATTACAGAAAGTCCTACTGGATAGTGCTAGTCTATATATTTGAAGGCCATAAATCAAGATTAAAAACTGTCCAGTAAAATACTTTCTGACCTCTTACTATTAGGACAACTTCTCTTTGAACCTGGGTCACTCCCCAAAATGGGCCATGGGTAAAAGGCCTGTGCTGGCCTTGGAAGTGGGACCCAGGAACAGGGAGGGAAGTCTATGATTCTGTTACCCACTACCTGGACCAAGAGATGGCCAGACCTCAGCATGGACGTCCCATAGATTCCTCACAATGGGGAGAGCCCAGCTTGGAAAGGCCATGTAGGGCCTTTTAAGCACAGAGTCCAGGACAGGACAGCCCTCTTGCTTGATTCTAGGACACTGCCACTGCAAAATAAGTGGTGAAACCAGACTGGGAAAAGGGCAAGGCAAAATATATGATAATATGGCACTGGATGCCACCAGGGAAAAAACAAGGCCTACAAATTCTATTTTAATTGTGAAAATAATGCAAAGTGCTCTAAAACAGCTTAAACCAAAATAAAACAAAAAAACAAACTCGCTGCCACTGAGTCCATTAGGATAGAGTAAAACTTTTTTTGTTGCTTTCTTTCGTGTGTGTGTGTGTGTGTGTATGTGTGTGTGGCATCACTGCCCTGGTGGGAGTAGGAAGCCCAGCCTTGCTGCTGGATTTGAACTGCCAACTCCTTGGGCTGCAATCCCGCACACAGATAGAGTAAAACTTTATGGAAGTAAATTGCTTCATCTTCCTCCCAATGAGCAGGTGCCTGGTAGTTTCGACCTGCTGACCTTATGGTTAGCAGCCCAGTGAGTAACCAGTATGCCAAGAGGGCTCCTCCTAGAATAAGTACTAAAATAAAGTAAAAATTACTCTATTAGCCCCACAACTAACAGTTTCTGTGTCTTGCTTCTCTCAAAGCCAGTGCCCCTGTGGTCTAGCACATCTCAGACACAATTCGTATCAGAAGCAAGAACTACTGGTCCAAGACAATAGACTGTAGACTATAGGTGTAGTAGGAGATGGGAAGTGGGAGCCAAGTTTCAGTCATTTCATTGGAGACCATTTCTCTGTACAGCATGAGCTGTACGTATGGCACAGATGACATCTTCTGCTTCTTCGACTAAAGCCATTCTCAAAGTGTGATTTGGAGGCTCCTAAAATGGTCTCCAGAACTATGTTTGGTCATCTCAAAGATCAAAATGATTTTGACCACTGTGATTGGCTGAATGATGCCCCCGGATTATGTCCACACCCTAGTTCCCAGAAGCTATGAATGTAACTTTTTATAGCATTTGGGACTTTGGTTTCATTAAAGGTACTGAGATGAAGAGATTATCGTGGAGTACGATGTAATCGCAAGTGTCCTGATAATGAGGAGGCAGAGGGAGATACGAGCACAGGTGGCAGTGTGATGATGGAGGCAGACATCACAGTGAGATGTGGACTCAAAAGAAGGAAGGAGGGGTCACAAGCCAAGGAGTCCAAGCAGCCTCTGGAAACTGAGAAGAGCCAAGGCACTGGCCCTCCCCAAAGCCTCCTGAAGCAGCACAGTCCTGTGATTTTTCAGTAGGATTTTTGCGCAAAATTGATCTCAGATTTCTGATCTCCAGAACTGCAAAATAGAAAACGTGCACTGTTCAAACCACTGAATACATGCTCAGCTGTTACAAGGGCAACAGGGGACTCATGCAAAAATCATGCTCACACACTACATGCCTTCTGCATGCTCATTCATGCATATGTGTATAAGGATGTTTTCCAGAGGTTAGCCAGAATGTGACTGTCACAAAAGATTGAGCACAGAAGCAGATGTGAAAAGCCAGATGGCTGTCTTCTACTGAGGCACACATGAATGGGAGAGTTTTGTTTTGTTTTTTAAGGAAAATGATGTCACTACCTTTACTAAATGTTTTTGTGTGGGCAGTTAAGAGTTCTTTTCCTATTTCATTTTTTAAATGTGTTACTTTTAACATGGAGTGGGCTTATTACCAATATGTTGAAATAAATTAATAAGTACATATTAGCATTTTACATATTAGCACTTTCTCCTTTCTAAGTGCCAATGGACTAGGTCCACTGATAGCTATAATCAAATAGCTCTAAAACCAAGCTCTTCAGGGTCCCCAATTATGTCTAACAGTGTAAAAGGGTCCAAAGTACCAAATGCCAACTCGACAAAAAGCTGAAAGGTCCAGAAAAAAAAGGTCATCTTGGCTGTTCAAGTGATGTGGCCAGCGGGCTGAGTGGCCACAGATCGTCAAGGTGATGACGTGGATCACAGCAAGGAGATTCGAGGGCTTGAGTCATCGCTAGGACGCCAGTCCCTTAAGCAGCAAGAGAGGGAAGCTTCCTTGTGTTTATCCACAGCGCTCTGTGTTTCACTTTCTATTTCCTTTCGTTCGGGGATAATTTTCTCCTTTGTGTCTGGGCTCACCAAGCAGTGAAGATAAACAGCCAGCGAGCGGGAGAGCACAGACACAAGCAAGGCCGTGTGATAAGAAACAAAAGCACAAGCAGGCCCCCATTGGTTGAGAAGAAGCATGCTGGGGTGGAAATCGAGACACTTACCCCCACTCGTACAACTGCAGGAGAATCTGGATGGCTTCATCGTACTTTCTGATGGCCAGAGAGAAGTTTCCATTCTTAAAACCCTGGTTGCCAGATTCTTTCAACAGCTCAGCGTAAACTGTCAGGTCCATCCTGTGAGGGGACAGGGAATAGCACTCGCTGCCAGCCCCACAGGGCCCAGCGTTCGCCTTCACATCTGTAGTGCTGAGTCTACAGGGCACGAGCTGGTTCGCTCTGGCCCCACCCTCCTTGGAGCACACACCCCCAGCACCACCCCTCATCTACCAGGGGACCAGACAGGATGTCTGCCTCAGGAACAGCTGGACCAGTTCCATTTCTGTGGTCTGTGCTATCTGAGAGGCCCCGAGCAAGGCTATCTCCATACGTAAGAGGAGTGGGGAGGGCTGGAGAGGGGGCAGCTGTTCTCACAGCTGGCACTAGGAGTCCTCTCTTTGTAACGCATCCTCACAGCCTATAAAGACGTACTATCCACACAGTACTGGGGCTCAAAGATGTTCAAGGCATTTGAACTTCTGCTCAGAAACTCCCCGGTTCTGGCCCCAGAGCTAGCCAGTCCACGTCTCTGCTCTTGCCTGCTGGTGCACATCATCAACGAGTACAAACAAAAGCCTGTTTTTACTCCTTCCATTCCACAAGTCTGTATGAAGCCAGGACACAGGAAAGGTGCCCTGGAAGCACAGGGAGCGAGAGCGCACTGAAAGAGACCGAGGCCAGCCACTGCCTCGCCTGCCTCATTCCTTCAGACACGAAAACTTTCTCACCTGGCATGGTTGACGCTTGCTTCCTTATTTGTGCCTTCCCAGCAGACTTACCTCTTTCCAGGCAGGCCCTGTATTTTATCCATTTATGAAGCCTGTAAAACCTAACACACGCGTTCTCCTAGTATGCTGGTTCAGCGTCGGGCTGCGAGATTTGCAGTTCCCAACAATCAGCGGCTCCAGGGAAAGGCATGGGTCTTCCTATGCCTGGACAGCTAGTCTCGGAAGCTCACAAGGGGTAGGTCAACCCTGTTCTGGAAGCTCACGATGAGTCAGCAGAGACTCGACAACAGTGAGTTGGGCTTGGGGTTTAGGGTCTGGTCCAGAGGAGGCATGGCAGTATGATGGCTACATGTCGGACTGCCAGCCACAAGGTAAGAGGTTCCAAATGATCAGAAACTCCAAGGGAGAAAGATGAGACTTTCCACCCCCATAAAGAATGTCAGTATCAGAAACCCACCAGGGCCAGTCGACCTTGTCCTGTAGGGCCCCTGTGAGCCAGAATGGACTCAATGGCAGTGTGAGGTTTTGAGTCTGGTCACGCACATAGTAAATTTAGCTTTTTAAACAATTTTTAAGCCAGCTGCCACCGAGTTCATTCTGATTCATGGCCAACTCGTGCGTTTCAGAGTACAACTGCGCTCCACCGGGTGCACGGTGTTTGTGATCTTGCAGAAGTAAATCGCCAGGTCTTTCCTCTGAGGCACCACGTTGTGAACTCAGACAGCCAATGGCACTTAAGCGTTGTCTAACCTGCAGCCATTTGCACCACCCAGGAGAGAGTCGAGTATTTGTGGTGTAAATCAATGTGGATGCCAGACCCAGGGTGCGTGCTAGTAGTTTTCTCTGGTTGTGGCAAGGGTAGTGGAAGTGAAGTGTATGTTGAAAAAGAATGGCTTGGGAGCGCCTCATGAAGGAGCTACCAAAGAGAGAGCGCGAGAGAAGGCACGAGTCAGAAGAAATCTCGCCTAGGCTTTTCATCCCGTCGATTGAAAGGTGAAGTGGTAAGGCACATATGTTCAGGGAACACGGTGTTCACAGAAGCCATGCACCCGTGGGTTCATACAAGCTACTGGTCATCTTGGTGGCTCACACAATTCTTGAACAGAGTTTTCTTATCATTCTAACCTTCTAACAAATGTCTGTTGGGCGATTAGAAGAGGGTGGACCGAGCGAAAACCAAACCCAGTGCTATGAAAGTCATTCTGACCCAGAATGACCCCTCTGTTACAGAAGGAGAAGGACTATTACTCCATGGTGTTTAATCTTTCTTCCATCTTGATGTGACATGAGCAAGTATCAACTTTATGCTCCTACTTTTTCTTAGTACACCACCACCAAAGGAGTAAAAGGCAGTTGCTAACTCCACAGAAAGGTGTTTGCTACTTAATAAAACTCTTGCAAGTTACATACTCATTATAAGACCTGGAACACTTTGCCCTGGAACACTTGTAACTCTGATTTGGAGGTCCTGGAAAAAAACAAATCCATGCAGCAATTCTCAACCTGTGGGTCGCGACTCCTTTTGGGAGTCAAACGACCCTGTCACAGAGGTTGCCAAAGACCATGGGAAAACACATATTTCTGATAGTCTTAGGAACCGAGACACTGGTTCGCCCACATGCAAATATGCCCACATATGGGTAAACAGTCTAAGGACTGTTACCCATGATACACCATGCTTCCAGACAAAATTTCATTATTTCATTTATTTATAATTAGAAATAAATATCTCACACTATAATTACACATGGTTTTGTGATTAATCACTATGCTTTAATTATGTTCTATTGGCAACAATGAAAATACATCCTGCATAGTCAGATATTCACATTACAATTCATAACAGCTGCAAAATAATAGTTATGAAGTAGCAATGAAAATGATTTTATGGTTGGGGGTCACCACAACATGAGGAACTATATTAAAGAATCGCAGCATTAGGAAGGTGGAGAACCATTGGTTTATAACATGAAGTTGTTTATTAAATGCAAGTGACTTAAATGGTGATAATTACCACATAACACTAATCTTGACGGCGAAAATGCACTGAACTACTACTGTGTGCTTCCCTACATTGGGCTATTTCATTCTTATCAGAATCTCTGTGAGGCAAGCACAAGTCTGTTCCCTTTTATATATAGGGAAACTGAGGCAAAGAGAGGCTCACAGTCACATGGAAAGAAGCAGGTTTGTGGTCAATCTCAAGTGGCCTGTCATTAAGAACTAAACTATACTACGGCAAGCCACGCCAAGCTAAGCTAAAAGGGCAGCAACCAGCAACATCATGACAGTAAAAGACTACACTCCCTCGCCTGCTCTTTCGGTTTTGTTACGCAAAGACTGAAAGATACACAAAGGACAGTTGACAAGTGCACGGTTGACCTTTAGTCAGGTTTTCGTTTCACTTTGTCACCAACAAAAGCCAAAGTCCAGTTGTTGGAAGGTGTCACCAGCTACCTGGCTAGACCAAGAGGAAGCAGGGACAGAAAACAAAACAAGTGTCCTAAGCAGATCTGTAAACAGCCCACAAAGCAGACAGGCCCAGATTGCTGTGGCTTTTGTGGCAATGTGGACAAATGCCTGCGATTCCACACCTGATTTACAGAGACAGAGCTAAACCTGTAAATGGGACAGACTCTGGAGCTAAAATTGGTAAAGAAGTTTGTCTTCACACTTCATGCAATTGTTTAGAGGAGCAGAAAGCCCCATCTTTCTCCCATGGAGACGCCGGTGGTTTTGAACTGTCGATCTTGGAGTGAGCAGCCTGATACATGGGCACAACACCATCAGGACTCCCTTCATGGGCCTGTGCACTAGTTGAATTCTTAACAAAATGCCATTGTCTTTCAGGTGACACTGTAGCAGTAACTGAGGCAAGATCAACTCTGGAATGCAGGAGCAGGAACGCATCAGAGACAGATCCAGGCTGACAGAGACGGGGTCACTTTGAAGCAGCACAAAAAGGGGTAAAGGTGAAGAATTGAAACAGAAGTGGACTGTGCACCAGCTTGCTTTCGTGAACAACTGCTTCCTTTGCTGTGAGACCAGAAGCACTGGAATGCCCCCCTACGACCACTACTGATTATTTGGAGAAAAGATTCTATAGGAGAATCCTGATCAAAAGGGGGAGAATGCAGACTAGAATTCAAATTCACAGAGAATGGAGACTTTCTGGAGCTACTGTGTTTGGATGAACTCATCAAAACTACCACCCTGAGAGAACTTTTAAACATTATCCTTAAACCAAACTATCACCTGGAGTCTGTGTGGAATCCCAAAATAGTTTTATCTTAAGAAGTATGTCGCACAGAAAGGACCATATGCCTGGCCCCACTATGAAACACGGTATCCCTTGCTGACCCAAGGCCCAATGGGGACAGCACTGGAGATGCAGGGTCCGGATTGCACCAGGTCTGACCCCACCACACCGAGACAAAACACTAAAGACATGCAGCAGAGCAGCAGGGGGAGCAGAGCATGGAGTGCCTGAAGGAGTGCCAATGATATACTTTGGGGTCAGGGTGCGGCACCCCATGGGACTCAACCAGGGGACACTCCTAGAGGTCAACAAACAGACCCTGAACTATAGGTCTTTCATTTGCTATTATTATTTTTATATTTATATATTTTTCTGGACATTGGTTTTTTGGTGGTGTTGTCATCAGTTTGCTATATTTTGTCACTTCCTCTTGTGATGCCTTTTTTTTTTTTGGACATATTACAATCTCTGCAAGTCTATCTAGATAAGATAGGCTGGATGAACAGTTTGGAGGAGAAAACAATGGGACCGATGGTTCTGGGGGCACATGGGAGAGGGGTAGGTGGGAGAAAGAAGATGATGTTGACCAAACCAGGGAAAAGGGAACAAGTGATGCAAAAATCAGTGGCAAGGTGGCTGTGAGTGGCCTAATATGGATTAATCAAGAATAATGTAACCAAGAGAAAATGTTGAAACCCAAATGAATGTTGAGCATGATAATGGGACAAATGGAAAGTAAAAGGAAATAGAGGAAAGAACTAGGAGGCAAAGGACATTTGTAGAGGTATAAATACAGGCATGTACATAGGTGAATATATTTATATAGGACAATGGAGAAATAGTTCAACTTACATATACTTATAGGGTTAATATTAGGACAGCAGATGGGCATTGGACCTCCACTCAAGTACTTCCTCAGTGCAAGAACATTATGTTCTATTAAATTGGAATTCCATGATGCTCACCTTCCTGATACGATCAGTGAAGACAAATGTGCACATAAGCAAATGTGGTGAAGAAAGCAGATGGTGCCTGGCTATCAAAAGATAATGCATCTGGGGTCTTAAAGGCTTGAAAGTAAGCAAGCAGCCATCTAGCTGAGAGGCAATAAAACCCACATGGAAGAAGAACACCAGCCTGTGTGACCATGACGTGTCAAAGGAATAAGTGATCAAACATCAAGAACAAAAAAATTATATCACTGTGTGACAATGATTTGTCAAAGGAATAAGTGATCAAATATCAAGAACAAGAAATTTATATCATTGTGTGCCCACCTTCCTGATATGATCGCTGAAGACAAATGTGTACATAAGCAAATGTGGTGAAAAACCCTGATGGTGCCCAGCTATCAAAAGATATAGCGTCTGGGATCTTAAAGGTTTGAAGGTAAACAAGCAGCCATCTAGTTCAGAAGCAACACTGCCCACATGGAAGAAGCACAGCAGCCTGGGTGAGCATGAGGTGTTGAGGGGACAGCTGTCAGGCATCAAAAAACTAAAAATTTTACCATTATAAAGCAGGGGGCATACATATTGGAGACCTAAAGACCATTGTTAGGGGAAGTGGTATCCCCTTACAGAAGGGCCATGGGAAGGCATCAAGCCAGTCAGGGTACAGTGTAGCAATGATAAAATATGTAACTTTCCTCTAGTTCTTAAATGCTTCCTCCCCCCCCCACCACCACCACCACTCCTTATCATGATTCCAACTCTACCTTACAAATCAGGCTAGACCAGAGGATGTACACAGGTACAGATAGGAACCGGAAACATGGCAATCCAGGACAGTTGATCCCTTAGGACCAGTGGTGAGAGGGTAAGACCAGGAGGATGGCGGGAAGGTGGAGAAGAAAGGGGAAACAGATTATAAGACTACTTATAACCTCTTCCCTGGGATATGGACAACAGGGAAGTGAGTGAAGGGAGACATCGGACAGTGTATGATATGACAAAATAATAATAATTTATAAATTATCAAGCGTTCATGAGGGAGGGGGCAGCAAGTAGGGGGAGAATGAGGGGCTAATACCAAGAGCTTAAACAGAAAGACAATGTTTTGAGAAGGATGATGGCAACAAATGTACAAATGCGTTTTGCATACAATAGATGTATGTGTGGATTGGGATGAGTTGTATAAGCCCCCAATAAAATGATTTTAAAAAAAAGAGTCTCAGAAATTCAGAGCAGCCGAAGAGGGGACAAAATTGCTGCTTCAGGCATTAAGCTCTTTCAAAAAATTATCTCCATGGAGACAAGTTGCAATTTAGATGGGAAGCTTAAAGGGTAATGTGTTTGAACTCAAGGGTGGGGGAACAAACAGAGAAAGAGTGCCCAACTTGAATAGTCTAATCAGTGACACAGAGTGGAGAAATTGTTGAAATGACGTACAACTGTGTATATGTTCATAAAAAAACCAACACCGACTCGCTCCTCCTCACCACAGAAAGGTAGCCACAGACCAACTCAGATAAGAATCCTGAGTCAAAAATCCTTCTGCAGATCTATAATTTATTTTGCCTTTTTTCTTGAGAAAAAGGATAAAGATGCAAGAAGAATAAGGACTCCAAAAAGAGAGAAAGTCCCTCAAAGTCTTACAGAAGGACTCTAGGAAAACACAAAGTACTAGTCCCAGACCTTTGTCATCCAGCATGTTTAGCTGGAAAAAGCACGGGCAGACCGCCACCCAGTTCAGCTGTCGAACTCTCAGTAGCCCATCCCAAGTTACAAATCCCAGCTAAGAGGCTGGGCATAAAGCTGCCCCAGTTCAGCAAGCCCTCTTTCTTTGGGACCTTGAAGGGACAGGAACAGCAGAGAACCATTCTCTACATATAGAAGAAAGGATATCTCCAAACCCAGACTATTCCCTCTCTAGTTCCACAGAAAGTCAAAACATTGCCTTTTTCTCTTTTGTTTGACTCTGGGCAAGTAGAGAGGCTGACAGGGGAGTGAGGCCAGCACTGAGTATAAAGTGTTTTCTAAGCCATTTTTTGTTTGTTTTTTTCATTACCAGGATCCATCATCAGTCTGGACCTGCCTCTATATAAGGCACTCTGGGTTTGATTTTCCTTAAAGCGTGCATTCTCAACAGGGCAATGAGGCCCTCACAGAAGTGAAAATGAATTCTTGGGAAAATAAATATATTTTTAAATGCAGGACTCAGATATATGGAAAGCACCCTAAGAGTATACCTGTGGTATGAAACTTGTATAAGAAGAGGTGATTTGGGGTGCGGGGGGGGGGGGGTCGGGGGAGCAGAAGAACATTCAAAAAAGTTTAAGGAGATGATTTAAAAAAAAACAAACTTGGGAGTTTAAAAAGGTTAAAAACAAACAAGATACCAACCCTAGAAATGAAAGGGCAAAGGGGGAGGGGCGGAATACATTCATGTAAAAATATCATTATTTCCCAAACTGTGTTGAACCACAGTGACAGAGTGGGTTAAGCGTTGGGCTACTGCCTGCAAAGTCCGCATTTTGAAATGGCCAGCCGCTCCATGGAAGAAAGATGGGCGTTTTACTCCCCTAACAAGTGACAGTCTCGGAAACCTGCAGAGGCAGTTCTACCCTGTCTTGTACAGTCACTATGGGTCAGCATCGACTGAATGGAAGTGAATTTAGAGTTTGGTGTCTCCATTCCAAACCTGATGAAAAACGTATTCCCCTGATGCACAGGCTGCTACAACAACATACTCAAAACGTGGCAATTGTCACAGTCGGCCCCTTTTTGTAACAGTACCGATTTATATGTGCATCCAGCAAACTAAAGTTACTCAAGGTTAAAGTGACCAGATTTTAAGCGGGACATCATTGACGGGGTGTGGGGGTGGGATGGTTCTTGTTTAAAAATTTGGTCTATATGGAGCAAGAAAAAAGTTCATAGAACGCAAAAATAGTATTGTAATATATTCAATTTTAAAACACCATGGGACGCGGGACAAATTGTTAAAAAACAGGACATCTGGTCACCTTACTCAAGGTATTGATCACTTACAAAGCCATGCTCAGCTATTGCCCCCACATACACGATGGAAGTAATGATTACAATTATCTCTAAATCAAATGAGACTACGTTTGCCTATACTTAAACATGTTATCATACAATGGGTTCTTTGAGGCTCTGGTTTCTTTCCTTGAATATCATGTGCTTGTGATTCATCGATAGTGCTGTGCGCACCAGGAGAGTTCATTTCCTTCAATGCTGGGTAGTGTTACAGAGTATGACTACACTATAACTTATTTATCAATTCTATTGAAGAATATTTGGGCTATTTCCAGTAGGAAGGAGTTACTGAGAATAAAGGTGCTATGAATGCTCTAATATGTGCTTTTCACTATGCCATTTCTTTAGGACTCCTCTCATAAAAAAGGAACCAGTGGGTTTCTGGGTAATGTACTGCTTCATTTTACTAGGTACTGCCAGTTTTCCAAGTGGCTATATCCTTTTATATTCCTAATAGCTGTGATTTGATAGTATAAATTGCCAGCCAAGTGTTAACACTTGGCATTTCCAGTCTTTTTAATTTTAGCTAATCTGGTATCTCATTGTGATTTCAATTAGTATTTTATTGATGACTAAGGATGTTATGTGCCTTTTTATAATTTTATTGGCCATATAAATTACCTCATTTATGATCTGCCACATAGATCCAATCTTAAAATAGATAGTGGGTTTTTTTTAATCAGTAGCTCACAGCAACAATATGCCAGATCCACTTTAACTGGTTTTCTTAGCAATAATATCACTATGTGACCCAACATCCATGATTCAAATATCAAGCAAACAATAATAAGCTATAAAAATCTATTTCTAAAAATTTCTTAGCAATAAGTGGCAAAGGAGATTTCATTGAATTCTGGCAACAGTATGGTGCCAGAAGCTATTTTATAAAAACCCAAACAGATTATTCTGAGCAGAAATTTAAAAGTCAGCTCTGCGTAACAAATAAAGATAATCAGAACTTAGCAAGTTGGGACACTTCACTTACTTGGCTTCCATGAACCATTCTTGGGACTTCCACAAGAGCTGCTTCTACCTAACTTAGACCCAGTTTTGTTATTGCTATCCACCCCTCTCCCACAAGGCCCCTACATCACAAGACTAAACTGATCTCACCCCTAATTCCTAGGGAGGATCTGATAAGCAAATCCTACCTCCCTGCCAGAAATTAGTTCAGTGCCGGGTGTGGGGCTCAGTTCTGGCCACGAAACCTTAAAGAATTGTTTGTCCAGGGCTTCTGGGAAGGTTCCAGGCATGAGTCTCTCTATCGGGATATTGTTCCATGTAAAAGGAAGGCTACAAATCTAGACACTGAGATCTGCAGCTTGAGAGAGCCTGCCATTTTGATGGGGCATGAAGATGAAGCCAACACACAAAGGAAGATGGCAGAGCCAAGAAAATATGTGGGACCATTGGCTCAAGAGACTGCTGAGGCTCATCCTACCACCAGACTTCTATTTATGCGTGGGCATCAGCTAGGAAGTATTTGGCTCCAAAAAACAGAAAATGTGACTTAAGCGAGTCAAGGCTATTTTCCAGTATAATCCAATATCAGGGGATAAAAGCAAAGCTATTTCCTCTTTCTGCAACACATCTTAAGCACACTGACTTTGTCCTCTCATGCTTGTCACTAGTAAGTAGCTAAGGAGACGCCAATAGGGTGGCTGTGTGGTTGAATGTGGTTGCTAAAACTCTACACATCACTGAAAATCAGAAAAATGGCTAAGAGAAGAACCTTATGGCTCTCTGTTATCACTAATTTTTTTCATGGTAATTTTAGCCTATAAAGTAGTTTAATAAACATAATCAGAGTTACAGTAACCATTACTATATGCACAGGAGGGGTAGTTTACATCCTAGTACATCCGAAACATTACATCAGAATCTTTAAAAGCAAAAAATTTGGCTGAGCCCCGATGGTGTAGTGGTGGAGTGCTGGACTGCAGCCCACTGGCGTGGTGGGTCAAATCCAGCAGCAGCTCTCCAGGAGCAAGGTTGGGCCTCCAACTCCCACCAGAGGGCAGTGATGCCAAAACAACAACAACAACAACAACAACAACAACAATTTACCCTATTACCATGAAGAAAACAAAACATGGGCTTGCTCAAATTTTTTCATTCAGTATATCTCTTTCCACCTACTTATAGATGGTGGACAAAGAATGATCTCAGTTTTCTGATGGCTTGGGAGGGGGGGTGGTAAATAGTTGAATGGTCTGATCTGAAATGTTGACTTTGGAGTAAAAAGCCATCACTGATTTGCTTGGACGTCAGTATTGCTGCTTACAAATAAGTATAGCTGAACAGTGACTTGGAAGCTCATTGACATATGTTTCAGACCACAAAACGAACCTGACCATAAAACACGCCCGGGTTTTGGAGCAGGAATACAAGGAAAAAATATTCGGAACCAAATAGTACCAGTGTACTAAAATGTTCTGGGGTACCACACCTATGGACCCTAAGACGCACTCTCATTTTTCCCCCACTTTGGGTTGGGGTTTGGGTTGGTTGGGTTGGGTTGGGAGTGTGTCTTAGGGTTTAAAATATGGTAAAATAGTAAGAATACCTATAAAAGGTCGTGAAGAAAGGGAAACTGTGAAATGCTACCATTTGTACATCTAAACCTTGAGACAAGGTGTCAAACTAGCTGTAAGGAAGTTATCTGGCACAGTAACCACCCTCATCCAACATCCACTACTAAGGCAGGCTGAGGAGACTCTCCTCCATGGATCAGATGATTCCCAGCTGGAGACAGTCACAGACACTGATAGGCAAGCACCCAGGCCTGCAGCCATCTCCAGACTGCCCATGTGTGCTGATGGAGAAGGCCTGCTCCCTTATTAATCTGGCAGTGTCTAGCCCACAGGCCATCCACTGGAGAAGCGCAGAAGGACCCTGAAAGGATTATCTGCAAGAGGAGAAGCAAGTCAGCACTTGTGTGCTGACCAAAAGAGTTGGACTTGTGTGTCCAACCAAAAGGGTTTCTCCCACAGTCACAGTTCTGAGGAATCTAAATGGATTCCAGGGTCCAATCTTTGCTAGACATGGGAGAGACAGGCAGCACCCCGTGCCAAGGGGCTTCCCGCTCCTTGCTGTCACAAAGCCGGTCCTGCTCCTGGAAATACTCTTCTTCTTCATCAAAGAAGCCGTTTTCCAGTTCATACATGCAGTCTGGGCTAGAGGCTGGCATCCTCCTTTGTACTCCTGAATGGACTCACAGAGACTGTAGAGTTGACAGAGCAGTGACATGTCTAGCTGCTGGAGTCCAACCATCTCCTTGTGGAACAGAGCCAGGACTGTGTCCAAGTTAGGGGGCTTGGTCAGTGTGGCCAGGACGCTTACAGCCACTCCAGATGCCATCCCACTCATTTCTTTTATATTAGAAAGCAGAACAATTTTTGAAAGCCTGTGAGAAAACTTCTCTATGAGTTTCACTGGCCAGAAGTGGGACTATGGAAAAACCATTAATGGCAGGGAGTCATGGCAGGGAGGATGTTGGCAAGGGCTTCCAGGTTTACCAAATGACAAGGGCACAAAATGAGCCGGTAATTATCTCTCTGTTACCTATAACTGTTCTAAGGAGCCCTGCTGGCACAACGGTTAATGTATTTAGCTTCCAACTAAAAGTTCAGCAGTTTGAACCCACCCGCTGTTCTGCTGAAGAAAAATCTAACCGTCTGCTTCTGGGAGATTGTTGTTTTTCATGGACTAAGCCTCTAATGCATAGTTTCCCAAAGTGGGTGCCACCCCCCAGCCCACCCCCGGTGGTGTGTGGAATGATCTAAGGGCATTGTAAGAGCAGATACCTACACTTTATCCTGGCTTCTGGGCTGAAGTATAAAAGGTTTTCATTGCTAGGGAGGTCATGAGGAATTTTTTTTAAAGAGGACAGTGGACCATAAAAGTTTGGGAACCTCTGCTCTAGTGAATTCCCTCTGATCTTAGTGAAGGGATGGGAATAGCCTTGTTATCAGAGAGCATTGTAAATTCAATCAGGGCAGATGTAGTTACGATCACTATGAGTCCCTATCAACTCGATAGCAGTGACTTCTGCTTGTTCAGTTGGGTTAAATGCATTATCTTCTCATTTTACCTCTCTGTTGACCCTCTTATTTCCATTTTTAAAAACTGAATTGGGGAGTTCTGGCAAGAAGGTAATGGAGTACCCTAGGGACTCTGCAAACATCAGCCCAGGAGAGTTACTAAGAGGGAAATTCCACACTGCCAGGTCATAGGAGGAGCATCCTAACAGTAAGTAGGCACAGATCTACCAGGTTTTGAGAGCAGGGGGCTTTGGGTTTTTCAGTGGAGGCCAGCTAGGGTTTAACCTTAGCCCTGCCACTGTCTCGGCTGGAGCAGGGATCATTTAAAGCCAGCTAATGGGCTTTACAGTCACAGCTTGCCACCACAGGGATTAAACCCCTCCAGCCCCACAGTCAGGGATGGGGCTCAACTATATGGTTATTTTTCTTTCCCTCTCTTCTATCTCCCCACATTCTCAGCAGGCTTCAGTTTTTTTGTTGTTGTTCTTTTTCTCTTCCCTTTTCTCTCACACAACACTCCTGACCTCCAGACCACTTCCCTTAGCCTAGGACATTTACACCTGCCATCCACCCAGCGGGGAGAGCTCCACGCTCGGCAGCATAACCAAATATTGGGGACAGCCCTCCTAGCCTCCACCAGGGGAAATTCCGCCCACCTTCTTTGGAGGACAACCTGCCTGCATGGCTGGGAGACCTCCTAACCCATCCTCTGTGGTCCCACTTGGTAGAAGGAACTTTCTCCCGCCTACTGGAGTCCCTCACACAGGCTAAGCAGCTGAGTCAACACTCGCCAACATTCCACACTGCCACAGGAACCCCTGCCCAACCTCTGCAGTGATCTGCCTGACCAGGGAAATTCTGCCATCCATTCATGGTGCTCTACATCAAAATGGGCAACCCATCAGCCTTCTGTGGCACACCTGTTGCAACGGGCACCCCCACAAACCCTCTGCAGTATCCCAGGCTGCCATGGGCCGCACCATCATGGCTCCTTGTGAGATCATCAAGTACAGCACCATCTTCATGGGTCCACAACCAACAACCAGTGTCCCCTGAGAGGACCATCCAACTTAGCCTCCACGTAACAGAATACTGGTTGACTAAGGAAAGAGTGAAGCCACAGGAGGATAAAGTAGTAGACCACTTCCATACTGCAATTAACTGCAGGCAATTCAAAGAAGCATTCCTACGAGTCTCCCAGAGAGAGCCAATGGTCTTTGACTCCCTGAAAAATGACACCTGGTTCCTCTAAAACAATGCAATGAAAACAACATTCAGTTCCAACAACCTCAACAAAGAAACAACGTGCATACAAGAAGCAGACATTGATCTGCCACAGAAAGAAATTTTCAGAATGCTGCTTGGAGTCATACAGGATATGAAGAAAATAAAGAAAAAAAGATGAAATTATTAGAAGACATAAAGTTCACACATCAAACAGAAATACAAGAACTTAGGAACAAGATAACAATAACCACTAACAGAATCACATACTTCACCAATCGACTGATGGTGGCAGAGAACCAGACCAGAGGACACAGCCAATCAGAATTTAACAAATATGAACAAAAATCTAAAAAGATCATTAGAGAAGCTGAAGAAAACCTAAGAGCTATGCCTGATGCTATGAAGAAGAACACCACCATAATAATTGGATTATGGGAGGAAGACACAAGAAAGAAGTCATCTGCAAAAATGGTGAGAGAATTCTTGGAGGATAAGGCTAATGAAAGAAAACCAGGCAACCATTGAGGAGGCTGAAAGAACACCAGCCAGACTGAATCCTAAGAATAAGTCATCAAGGGACATAATAGTTAAACTATCCAACCTTGAAGAAAAGGAGGAAATCATGACAGCAGCTAGGGAAAAACAGGCAATCACATATAAAGGTCCCCAAACACGAATAGACTCAGACCTATCAGTGGACACTATTAAAAAGAGGAGATAATGGAGTAACATAGTCCATAAATTGAAGAGGAAAAAAATCAAACCCAAGAATACTCTACCTAGCCAAATTTTCTATCAATATAGATGGAGAAGTATGAGTCTTCCAAGACAAGGAAAAACTCAGAGTATGTTAGTAGAAACCCAGCCCTACAAAAGTTCCTTGCCCAATCAGTATGAGCAGAAGAACAACACTCACCAAGCATAAATAAGATACCACCACATAGAACCCCATCCAGAGGGAAACAAACAGAAAACACTCCAAATATAGTATTGGCTTATGGGTGGAAAGAAGTCAAGAATGAAACACACACACACACAACACACCAATACAAAACATCCAATAGAATATGACATCACAGAGTCCACAGATGGAGATAATAACCTTGAATATCAAGGGACTGAACTCAGGAATTAAAAGACTGAGACTACAAAAGTGGCTTAGAAAACAACCCATCAATTTGCTGCCTACAGGAGACACATCTCAAGATGACAGAAAAAAAATAGGCTGAGGATCAAAGGCTAGAGAAACACATACCAAGCAAACAGCAATTCAAAAAAAGCAGGAGTTGCAATCCTAATCTTGGATAAAATTGACCTCCAAATGCAAACCACAAAAAGCGATAAGAGGGACAACATATAATGTTCCGGGAAACAGCAGACAAAGAACCAATAAGCATTTTAAATATATATTCCCCAAATGAGAGACCCACTGAATACCTCAACCAAACACTCCAAAAGATGAAAAAGAAATCACAGCATCAACAATTACAGTGGGTGACATCAATACACTGCTATCTAAAAATGCCAGATCACTGGGAAGGAAACTCAACAACAAGGCTAGAGATATAAATACTACAATTAGACAATTTGACTTGAGAGATATCTACAGAGCTTTTCATTCAAACACACACACACACACACACAAATCACATTCTTTTCAAGCCCATATGGCACATTGTCAAAGACAGACCACATGCTAGGGCATTAGGCAAATCTGCATAAATATAAGCACATTGATATCATACAGACATCTATCTCTCTCTGACCACTGTGCCATAAGGCTGGGAATCAACAAAAGGAAAACAAAGAAAACAAAAGTAAACAATTGAAGGATGAATAACTCTCTTGCAAAAGGAGTGTGTATTGGCCAAGATCAGCGATGAAATTAGGAAATTTCTAGATATCAATAATAAGGAGAACGTGATGTACCAAAACTTATGGGACACAGCAAAGGCAGTCTTCAGAGGAAGTTTTATAGTGATACATGTAAAAGGAAGAGACTTACGACTGCTATGCTGGCACAAAATTTATAGCAACTAGAGAAGAGTCAACAGGAAAATCCCACTAAGAGCAAAAGAAAAGAATTAATAAAAATCAGGACTGAGATTCAGGAGAGTGAAAATAAGAAAAACATGGAAAAATACTACCGCTAAAAGTTGGTTCTTTGAAAGGATAAATACAACTGACAAACCACTGGCAAACCTAGCCAAAGAAAGGAGGGAACAAATGTCATTATCAAGGATGAGGTATGAAAGGGGCCATTACAACAGACCCCAATGAAATCAAGAGGATAATTATATGTACTACGAACAACTGTGCTTCAATGAATTCAACAACTTGAACGACATGGACAAATTCTTGGCAAAACTAACTCGCACTAGACTATCCCCTATGGATGTCAAGAGTCTCAACAGTCCATAGCAATAGAAGAAATAGACAAGATTATCAAGGGATTACCAACAAAAAAAACCTCCTGGACCAGATGCCTTCACAGGAGAACTCTACCAAGCATTCAGGAAGACCTAATACCAATCCTATACAAACTATTCCAGAACACTTAAGAAAACAAACAAACAATAAAAACAGCAAACTCCTGACACCTCCTTCTGTGAAGTGGAACGGGACAATGACCCCACAAGAACCAAGAACTACAGATCAATATCCTTAATGAATATTGATGCAAACATCCTTAACAAAATACTGACCAGTAGTTTATAAAACAAATAATTCACCATGACCAAGTAATATTTATACCAGGGATGGTTCAACATATGAAAGACCATTAGTATTATTCACCACATTGATGTAAAAAAAACTATAAAAATCACATAATAATATTGATAGATGCAGGAAAAGCATTCAACAACATCCAACACCAATTCCTGTTTAAGACACTCAAGAGGATAGGAATGAAACAAAAATTCCTCAAGGTAATATGAACTATATATGAAAAGCCAACAGCCAACATGATAATCAATGGAGAAAAGACAAACACAATCCCACTGAAAAAGGGGACCACGCAAGAATGTCCCTTGTCCCCACTCTTACTTAATATCATATTGGAGGTTTTAGCTAATAGCATAAGACAAAGAGAAGACATCAAAGATATTCGCCTGGGAAAGGAAGAGGTGAAACTATTTGCAGATATGATTTTATATGTGGAAAATCTCAAAAGCTCCACAAGTGGAGTACTGAAAGCAACAGAGGAGTATGGCAGAATTACAGGACACAAGATCAACAAACAGAAGTCTATCAGATTGCTTCTACAAATCAGATAAGACCGCAGAAAAGGAGAACAAAAAAAGGTAGTACCTTTCACAATAGCCAAGCACAAATTAAAATATCTAGGGATATACCTGATTAAAAAACAAAAGATTTATATGAAGAAAACTACAGAATACTATTACAAGAAACACAAGCATGACCTCAACAAATGGAAGGATATACAATGTTATATTGGAAGACTCAATATAGTAAAGATGTCAGTTCTGCCCAAGGCACTATATAAGTTTAATTCAACCTGGATACAATTATCCTTATCTTTCTTCAAAGAAATGGAAAAATGACTCCCAACTTCTTATGGAGAGGGAAGAAGCCCCAAATTAGCAGAGAACTCTTGAAGAAAAAGGACACCGTTGGGAGAGTTTGTTTTAGCTGACTTTAGCACATATTATACAGACACAGTGGTCGAAACTGCATGGTATTGACATAATGAAAGATATTTTGACCAATGGAAAAGAACTGAAAACCCAGAAATAGAATCATCAGCATATAAACAACTGATCTTTGATAAGGGCCCAAAAAATATCAAATGGGAAATGGATGCCCTCTTCAACAAGTGGTGGTATAAAAGGTGGATATCTACGTGCAGGGAAAAAAAACGAAGACCCTTATCTCACTACATGCACAAGAATAAACTCAAGGTGAATCACAGACCTCAAGGCAAGACCCCACACTATTAGGGCATCAATGAGGGAATTGGGACAAACTTGAGTACTTTAGCGCAAGAAATACATAGGTTATCAGGAACAGGGACGGAAACAAACACAGATGATTCACAAAGTGATATGTGGGATGTATTGCAGATAAATAATTCTGCATCTAAAGAATTCTGTACATCTAAAGAATTTTTTTTAAAAAAAAAAAAAGAACTCACCAAGAGAGTAATGAAAGCCCAAAGACTGAGAAAACATCTCTAGCAATAACACATCAAACAAAGACCATATTACTAAAATCTACAATACTCTGCTAGGTTCCAAAATGAAAAAAACAAATTGTCCACTGAGGAAGTAAGCAAAGGACCTGGACAGAAGTTTCACAAGGGCAGAAATCCAGATGGCCAATAAATATATGATAAAATGTTCCCGATCATTACACATAGGAGAAATGCAAATTAAAACAACAATGAGATACTACCTAAGACTCTCAAAGGTAGCCCAATTCAAAAAATCAGAAAGCAACAAGTGTTGGAGCAGCTGTGGTGAGATAGGAACTCTCATCCACTGCTGGTGGACCTAGAGGTATGTACAGCCTCTATAGAAATAGATTTGGCAATATCTAAAACAGATGTAAATTGAGCTACCAGATGACCCAGCAATCCCTATACTGGGCATAGACTCCAGAAAAGGCAAGAAAGAAACCAAGGCCAGGCATCTGTGCTCCAATATTTATGGCACCACAGTTCACAATTGCAAAGAGTTGGAAACAACCCAAATTTCCATCAACAGATGAATGGATTTAAAAACTCTGGTACAAACATACAATGGAGTACTATGCATCCCTAAAAAGTAGTGAAGAACACATGAAACACATCACCACATAGGAAAAACTTGAGGAAAATATGCCAAGCACAAAAGGACAAGTACAACATGAGTCCACTGAGGTAAACTTTCAAAAAATGCAAAAGGGGCATAGGGAAATAGCTACTATAGAAAAACACTCCTGGGGTGAGGTCCAGGTAGTATGGCATGGACGAAATGCAGTGATACATATGGTAGCAAACTAAAAAGGAGAGGAAAAAGAAAACAAAAAAGACATGCGTAGTGGGGGAACAGGGCACTAACCCACCGAAGGAAAGAGTGTTGTTTATAGCTCCACAGGAAAGAGGGACCAGACGTCAATCTGGTTCTCCAAGAATCAGGGAGCCAGTAGAGAGGTCTGAGGGCCCAGCCTCAATCTCAACTATATGGTAAGCTGCCCCTCCCCCCAGAAGAATGTACTTGAGGACAACATTGAAGCCACAGTTCAGGGAGAGGGACATGTCTGATCAGGGCACACTGGAGCAAATGAAGGGGTAGGAAAAGACAGCAGAGTACCTAGCCTTAAGGACAATAGCCCTGCTCAGAGCAGCAATGCACCGAGAGGACTATATGGCCAGTTCCTCTACAAGACAAGACATCCCTCACAGACCCTAAGGGGCACAAATCTGGAGACACAGTGCACGAATTATGCCTAATCTGACCCCACCACATCCAGACAAAACACTAAGGATGTGCAACAGGACAGCAAGGAAGTCCTGTGGGAATAACACAGGGCCAGGGCATGGCACCCCATCAGACTTTACCGGAAAACACTTCTAAGGGTTAACAAACAGACCTTGAACTATTATAGGCTTTTTCTCCTTTTTGATCGTTGGGTTTTTGTTGTTTTCTTTTTTTTGCTTTGCTCTGTCTTGTTTTTGTTATATTATTATCTCTGCAGATCTATGTACCGAAGATAGGCTGAGCAAACAATTTGGAAGAGAAAACAACAGGACCCACAGTTCCAGAGGGACATAGGAGATGGGGAGGTGTGGGAAAGGAAGTGGTGCTAACAAACCCGGGAACAAGGGAACAAGTGATCCAAAATCAGTGGCAAGAAGGGTGTGGGAGGCCGGTTAATGCTTGATCAAAGGTAATGTAACTGAGAGGAATTACTGAAACCTAAATGAAGGCTAAGCATGATAGTGGGGCAAGAGGAAAGTAAAAGGAAAGAAAGGAAAGAACTAGGAGGAAAGAACATTTATGACGGTCTAAATATAGGCATGTACATGTGTAAATATACATATGATGATAGGGAAATAGATCCATGAGCACGTATTTATAGATTTAGTATTAGGGTAGCAGATGGACATTGGGCCTCCACTCAAATACTCCCTCAATTCAAGAACACTTTGTTCTATTAAACTGGTATTCCATGATGCTCACCTTCCAGACATGATCACTGATGACCAAGCAAGTGCTTAAGCAAAGGTGGTGAAGAAAGCTGATGGTGCCCAGCTATCAAAATATAACATCTGTCGTCTTAAAGGCCTGAAGATAAACAAGTGGCCATCTAGCTGAGCAACAAAGCCCACATGGAAGAAGCATACCTCATGTGTGATCACGAATTGTTGATGGGATTTAGTATCAGGCATCAAAGAACAAAAAATCGTATTATAATGCATGAGGGGACTTATGGAGTGGGGACCCAAAGCTCATCTGTAGGCAATTGAACACACCCTTACAGAAGGATCTCAGGGAGGAGACGAGCTAGTCAGGGTACAGGATAGCAATGATAAAACATACAACTTTTCTCTAGTTCTTAAATGCCCACCCACTATCATGATCCCAATTCTACCTTACAAATTCAACTAGACCAGAGAATGTACACTGATACAGATAGAAACCGGAGACCCAGGAAATTCAGGACAGATGAGCCCTAGGACCAGTGGTGAGAGAGGCAATACCGGGAGGGGGGAAGGAAGGTGGAGTAGAAAGGGGGACCCAATTATAAAGATCTACATATAACCCCCTCCCTGAGGGACGGACAACAGGAAAGTGGGTGATGGGAGACATCAGACAATGTAAGTCATAACAAAATAATAATAATAATTTATAAATTATCAAGCGTTTATGAGAGAGAGTTGGGGGGGGAGGAAATGAGCTGATACCAAGGGCTCAAGCAGAAGGGCTGAGCCCCAGTGGCATAATGGTTGTGTGCGGGACTGCGGCCCACTGGGTTGGGGGTGCAAATCGAGCAGCAAGGCTGGGCCTCCTACTCCCACCACCAGAGGGCAGTGACGCCCCCTCAAGGGCTCAAGTAGAAAGAAAATGCTTTGTACAAATTTGCTTGACACAACGAATGTATGGATTGTGATAAGAGTTGTATGAGCCACCAATAAAATGTTTTTTAAAAACTAAAAGGGAAATATGTATGGATTATGCCTCTGGTAAATACTCTCTGATCATAAGCCAGGGATGTGAATAGCCTTGCTGTCAAGGAGATGTCATTGGAAAGTGTGTTGTGGTTGATGGAATTTGGTTACAATTTAGCGTATTGTCATCCATTTTAAATGTGTTCTAATGTATAATATTTTCTGTTTTCTATTCAGTTGAGGTTAGTGTCTAGTTTTTCTTTCTTATTGTTGTTAGTTTTTGTTCTTAAATTTTTCTATATATGAGTCCATGATAGGTAAATCTTTTGAGATTATAACTAGATTAATGGTTCCTTGAGGGTGTAGCAGGGGAGATTGGGGGAAATAGAGAGTTAATAACAAGTATAAGAATGAGGAAGTGCTAGCTGAGCCCCGGTGGCACAGTGTTGTGTGCAGGACTGCAGCCCATAGGGTTGACGGTTCAAATCCAGCAGCAGCTCTCCAGGAGCAAGGCTGGGCTTCCTACTCCCACCAGGGCAGTGATACGGGGTGGGGGGGTGCGGGAATGAAGAAGGGCTAAAACTGATTGTGGTGATGATTATATAACTATTCTTGGTGTGAGAACTACTGAATTGTATATGTGAACTATATACCAATAAAACATATTTTTAAATAAAATTGCTTTTATTGTTAGGTGCCATCAAGTCACTTCTGACTTATAGCAATCCCATGTTTAATAAAACAATGAAACTGTGCCCAGTGCTGAGCCATCCTCACAACTGTTCCACAAGCATCCTCTATTTCAGCCGTTGTGCCAGTCGAGCTCATTGAAGGCTTTCCTCCTCACTGACCATCTACGTTGCCAGACATGATGTCTTTTTCCAGTGACTGGTCTCTCCCTATAGCATGTCTAAAGTATGTGACACTCTGGCTATTCTCAGGAGCATTCTGGTTATGCTTCTTGGGAGACAGATTTTCCTTCTTCTTTTGGCATTCCACGGAACTTTCAATATTCTTCTCCAACACCGTAATTCAAATGCTTCAGTTCTTCTCCAGTCTTTCTTCTTCATTGTCCAGCTTTCACATACATATGAGGTGAGTGCAAATGCCATGACTTTGGTTAGGCTATCTTAAGTCTTCAAAGGGACATCTTTGCACTTGAACCCTTTAAAGATGTCTTATGTAGCAGATCTGTCCAATACAATATATTGGTTGACTTCGTAACTGCTGGTTCCATGAGCATTAATTATGGATCCTAGTAAGATGAAATCTTTAGAAACATCAATCTTTGAAACTCCGTAGGGCAGTTCTGCACTGTCCTATAAGGTTGCTATTGGTCAATTATCAATACAACAGCAAGTTTTTTAAGTTCTGTCTTCATTTTTATAACTATTCTATTCCTATTATTATTCTACCTAGGATATTCTTCTCTTTGTAATACGGATCACCCTGCTGGTATTTGACGTACTGAAAGCAGAGCTTTCAGCATCGTAACAATATACAAGCTACCATAGTATGACAAGCTGACAGATAAGTAGTGTGCATAACTAAAGAGGTCTAGGTATTTATATTGTCCTGGGGTGGTGCAAGTGATTGAGGGCTTGACTGCTCACCAGCGGTGCCTCAGAAGAAAGACCTGTTGATCTACTTCCACAGCTCTGACCACAGACAGACCAGAGATGTGAGCAGCATCTTTCAGAATGCAACGAAAAATAGATAACTGCAGGTGCAGTTAGGCGATAATTTAGTGCTTTATCGTGTGTTCTGCTTTATGATCCACTTAAATTTGTTCCAGTTTTTAGTGTTTGGGGCTTTCTTTTTGATTGAGGTTTTTATCTATTTTACTTTGTTATGTTTATGTTTGTTGTGTTTATTAAAGGTTTTTTCCCTATGAAATCCAAGATAAGTTTATAGCCATAGTAACTGGATTAATAGGAAGGCAGAGGAAGTTGGGTGGAAACGGGGGGCTAATAATGATGAAGAAAATGTTCTAAAACGAATTGTCGTGCTGATTGTACAACTCTACTTGATGTAAAGTAACTATTGAATTGCATGATCTGTGAATTATATGCCAATAAAACTGGGGGGTGGAGAAAATGCTAAATAACATAGTCATACTCTAACACACAGGGAGGGTCACAGTTGAGTTGGAATTAATTTGATGGCAGCTGGTTAGTTACACACACACACACACACACACACACACACACAAAGAAGTGTGGTCCCAGCAACAGCTGTGAGTGAGAATTGACTAAATGGCATTTGGTAAATGTATCTTCGGTGCTCTTTATATTTACTAAGTGGGCTAATTAACTCAACTTCCTGAACCTGCAGTGTACAAAAAAACAAGACTGGGATGAAAACAAAATGTACCAGGTCCTCTATTAAACCTTGCTGTTGTGAGCTGGGGAATTAATTCTGACTCCAACAGCCCTGTGGAACGGGGGGAACTGCCCCGTAAGGCTCCCGGAGCTCTCATCTTTGTGAGGGCATCGCTCTAGCTTGCTTTCTCAAGCTGAGCCACCGGTGCCTTCAATTCACTGACCACAGGTCAGCAGCCAAGCGCAGAGCTCTTTTGTCAGTAGGGTTTCATACATACAAAATTAAATGGAGAATTTTCTCTGTGCTCTGGTTATTCTTTGAAAGTCCATTCCTTCAGGTTGCATAGGTCCGACACACTTCAGTCTTGACTAAGTTGCAGGCTATAAACATCACATTGTAAAGTCACCCCAATGTAATTAACTTTCCTGGGAGCTCTGTTTCTGCTTTTCTCCACCTGGTGGAATGCTCCATTTGTAATCTAGAAATTAATGAATAACATGCTTTGAAGTGTTGGTTAGTTATGAGACAATAATGAGTCAGTCTGAGGTTGAGTCAAGTTTATTAGGGGAAAAAAACATAGGACTTCAGGGTTCGCTGTGTTGAATATTCTGAACAGCCAATCAAGATGAGACCAAACCAGTAGGCGATTAAGAAATATTTCATTTTCTTCTTGGACAAAAACCCAAGTTGCTACATAAAACAGTGTCAGGAAATGTTGTTTACTCTTGAACTATCAATTGCCATTTTATAGATTTGTCCCTTGGTTTGACAGGTCTTTGCATGCTCTTCTGTTATTTCTTCAAAGGAGATCAGAAGGATGGAAATGCAACTTTCTGCTGGGGCAGCTTTGCAACAATGTCGTACTCTGAGCATGAGGCAGGAGACGCTGGGGGAGACATACACCTGACTTAGGGAGCACAACTTGGGACACTGGCCTTAAACATTTTATGTCAAAGTGATACCAAGATAAGCTGGTTTCAAATGGCAGATATCTTCTATCTCGATGCAGGTGTCCTGGTGGCATAGTGGATTGTGCATTGAGCTGCTGGTCACAAGGTCAGGGATGCAAGTATACAAGTTGTTCCCCAGAAGAAAGTTCAGATCGCTTGTTCTGCTAAAGATTGGAGTGGAGAAACCCAAAGGGGCAGTTCTATGTGTCTCGTAGGTCTGTAGGCATTTATATCCGCTTGATGACAGTGTGTTTGGGATATGTGTTAAATGTCCCAAACATCAGACAGAAAGATGATTGGTGTCCTGTATGTATTACTCACGAAGAAGCTTCTGTAAAAAGCATTCTACAAAATCTCCACTAACTGCCTAGAAATTGAAAGACTTATAGAGAGGCAAAGACAAAATGACTCCGAAAGCTTTGATCTGCAAGAGTTGTTAAATGGTAGATGAAATATGGGAACTGAAGGACCCAGACTTACAGATATTTAAAATGAAAACTATAAACACTTACTGAATGAATGGAAAATTGCCTTAAATTTTTTAAATATAATATTTTTAACTTGGGAAAATTTATTATTTTAAAATGTCAAATCTTTTCCAAATTCAAAAATTCATGTATCTTTCAACCAATTTTCAATAAAAAACCCAGGTGACTGGAAATTAATGAAAAAAATCTCAATATCATATAAAAAAATAAATACTCCAGAAGAATAGACATTTTTAATAAAAATGATGTGTATAGAGAATCTTATCCAACATTTGAAATTGCATTTATAAACTTAATTATGCAATGGTTGTGCTAACATGAAAATAAACATACTAGTGAACAAACAGAAATCCAAAAGTAAATATGTACTATAAAAGCATTTCTATCACTTATTATATGGATACCAATGCTAACTAATGAGATGAGTCATGGCTAGAAACAGAGAATATTTACTTGTGGTATATTATGCCAAGACTTTCCATTTTGTGGATAAAAACAAACTCTGGATAAGACTGTGAAGAATGGAAATTCCAAAGCACTTCATTGTGCTCATACCTAACTTGTACATAAACCCAGAGGCAGGTATGCGAACACAACAGAGACACTTTGCAGTTTTAAATCAGAAAAGTTGTATGTGAGGGTTGTCTGCTTTCATCATATATCTTCAATCATATGATTAGAAAATAATCCACGAAGCATGCTTATTTGAAGAAGGACACACCATCAGGAGAAGGCTCAATAACAACCTGTGATACACCATTAGTACAACTTTGCTTCCTGAAGGTCAAGAGGACTTGAAGCACTTACTGAGGAAAATCAAAGACAAAGATTTCAGTCTGGATTACAGCTCATTGTAAAGAAAACCCAGATCCCAACAACTGAGCTATCATAATAAATGAAAAGATTGAAGTTGTCAAGGATTTCATATCGCTTACATCCACAATCAGTGTTCATGGAAGCAGCAGTCAAGAAATTAAACAAGGCATTGCCCTGGGCACATTTCCTGCACAAGTGTAGAAGAGCAAAGAAGTCACTTTGACCCAAGTCATGGTATTTTTAAGGGCCTCATATGCATGTGACAGCTTGACAAGGAATACAGAAGACTGAAGAAACTGATGCATTTGAACTGTGGTGTTGGAGAAGACTATTGAACGTACTATGGACTGCCAGAAGAGCAAGTCTGTCTTGAAAGAGATATTGCCCAAATGATCAGAATATTCATTAGAAGCAAGGATGACAAGACTTTGCTTTATGTAGTTGGAATATATTATCAAGAGAGATCAGTCATGCTTGGTAAAGCTGAGGGTCAGCTAAGCAGAGGAAGGTCCTGAAGGAGCAGACACAGTAGCTTCAGCATAACAGAGGGCATGATTAACCACTATCAGGATGACACCGAACCAGGCCGTGGTGTTTCCTTCTATTACCCATGGGGCTGCTATGAGTCGGACCTGGCTCAGTGATACCTAACAACAAAAGAGAAGCCCATGCACAATGAAAGTGACTTTACAACAGGCAGGTCAAGAAGAGATGAGTTATTATCACTTCCTCAATATCTGGCGGGGGAGGGAGGGGCAGGGAGTTGAATTTCTACATCAGACCTTATGGTGTAGTGGTTAAATGCTTGCTGCTAACCAAAAGTTCAGCAGTTCACACACATCAGCCTCTCCATGGGAAAAAGCTGAGACAGTCTGCTTAGAAACTTTATGGGATGGTTTTCTGAGACTCCACTCATGAACAACATGTTTTTGTTTTGTTTTGTTTTCTCTTAAAAAATAAAACCAACTTCCCCTGATGCCTAGTAATATCTTACATCACATGGTAAAAGGGACAAGTATAACTGAGTTTATAAACATTAATGTAGATCATACCAGATTGTCCAGGTGTACTCAATCTCATCATATGAGCCCTTAAAAGCACAGAACTGGCTAGAGTAGAGGAGGTACAGTACAATAAGAAAATAGGAGGTAAGTTTCATGGTTTCATTACTGGTTTTTTAGGGATGCAGCATATTTCACAGTGTATATGCCCCAGAGTTTAGCAATTCTTCTACTGATGACATCTGGGTTTTTCCAGCTTCTCACTATTGTGAAATGTGCTGCAGTGAACGTCGGAGAGTATATGTGTGTTCATGTTCTTTTATTTCTTTGGTGTATATGCCCAGCAAAGGTATTGCTGGGCCATATGGTATTTCTATTCCCAGTTGCTTTAGAGGGTGCCCTATCACTCTCCACAATGGTAGGACATATTTACAAGCCCACCCAGCAGTCTCTTAAGAGTCCCATTTTCTCCACAACCTCTCCAGCATTTTTTGTTCTCTGTTTTTTTGAATCAGGCTATCCTTGGGAGTGTAAGGTGATATCTCATGGTTATTTTGACTTCTGTTTCCCAGATGGCTAATGGCTGTGAGCATGTCCTCACATTTGTTAGTCATTTAAGTGTCATCCCTTGTGAATTGTCTATTCATGTTCTTTACCCACCTTTTAAGTGGATTGTTTCCTTTTTTCTTATTGAGGTATAACAAAATTCTATAGACTTAGCAATCAGTCCCTTTTCTGTTGTGTCAGTGCTAAAGGTTTTCCCAAACTGCGGGCACTAGCTTTATTTTTTTTAATGTCTTTTTTTCTTTTAATCATTTTATTGGAGGCTTGTACATCGCTTTTCACAATACATAGTTACATATACTGTGCCAAGCACCTTCACATGCTTGCTTTTGTTAACATTCTCCATATATCCACTATTCCACTCGGGGTCCTGATATCAGCCTTCCATCCTCCCCCCTTTATCCTTGTCCCCCCCACCCTACCCCTCAGTCCTCATTTCTTTATAAATTATTATTGTTTTGTCATATGTTACACTGCCCAACATCTCCCCTTACCCGCTTTTCTCGATGTCCATCCTCCAGATGGGAGGCCATACGCAGATCTCCATGGTTGGCTCCCTCTCTCCACCCCATCTTCCCTCCACCCATCCGGTAACTCCACTCTCACCACTGGCCCCATGGGGCTCATCCGCCCCAGGTTCCCTGTATTCCCAGATCCCATCTCCGCCAGTATACCTCCTTCAGTCTTGCTGGATTTGTAAGGTAGAGTTGGAACCATGATAGTTGGGGGTAGGAAACCTTCAGGAACTAGAGGAACGTAGTATGTTTCATTGCTACCTCACTGCACCTTGACTGGTCCATCTCCTAGCTTTACTCTTTTGATAAAGTCTTTGATGTGCATAACTGTTTTATTTTTAATGGGTTCCAGTCCATGAAACAACTCATGATATGGAGTGGGTAAACAGGAAAACCAATCTCCCATTGGGGGAAAAAACACAATAATACTTATCTAAAGCCCAAGGGGAAAACATGCCCAAAACTATGCTTCTAATGGGACAATTTAAACCTAGTTTTGATCCAGCCCTTGGTGACCCTTGTGCTACAGACTACGGTGATTTAGACTCTGTCCTTTCGAGGAACATCATCCTTCATTGTCCACACTAGAAGGATTCTGTAATGGTAACTCACTAAGTGAACTGGGATTTACCTCAAAATCACCTGTAGAAGATTTAAGGAATCAACATACTCCTTTGGACTTAAAGTGGAAATTCCCAAATGTGAGATGCAGAGAGATGACTTCTTTCCCAAGGTTTATGGAATTAGTGACCCACTGGACTATGGTAGGGATCTCTTGCTTTGAGGGTGCAAAATGAATGATGACACAGAATTAGCATATATTTACTATTTTAATGCCCTCCTTGCTTTGCTGTGATATCTACTAATCTGGTGGGCATGGTCCTGCCTCTGTGAATGAGTGTCATTGAAAGTTTCACCCTATCATCAACCCTCAATGTTTCATGTATTTCCAACAGAAGCCAACCTATACTTACGTACATTTCCTTTTCTCAACAGGGTTAAATCCTATACCATTGACTAATTAATGACTCTACCAATAAAATTGCCTTATGTCTCTGGGGTATGATTGATAATGTTCTCTATAATAATATGATAATGATGTCTCTAAAGTGAATCAGAGACATATATAAACCATAAATATATGAATGGATTTGGGGCTCCACTTAATTCTGGTCCCCAATCCCAGAACAATTAGTTCTTAAGGTACAGTCCTACTCAATGCTCAACCCCGGAAAAGATCGGTGAAGATATTGGGGCTATAGCAAAATGTGGTGAAGAAACAAGACAGTGAGTGCCTGTCAGAAAGACTAGTGTCTGGAGTCTCTCTCTCTCTCTCTCTCTTTCTCTCTATCTCTCTCTATCTCTCTCTCTCTCTCTCGGTCTAGAATCTTAAAGGCTAGCCTTCAAGCAAGTATTAAGTGAGGCATCAATTAAGTCCACATGGAAGAAGCACACCAGCTCTGTGACCCAGGGATTGATTGTAAATAATAAAATCTAAAGCCAAAGGAGAGAATGGTATCAGACCTTCAACAGGCTAGGCATGACAATGGAAGCCCAAAATCTATTTGCAGGTCCCCACATGGACTAAGTCTCTGGTGAACCCCCTCTGCCCATCATGGAGGGATGTGAACAGCCTTGCTAGTTGAGGGAGAAGGGTGAAGTCAATTGTGGCAGACATAGTTAAAACTTAATACCTCATCGTTTGACCTTCCTTTTCACCCGTTCTAAAGTTGTTTCAGTTTTAATATTTTCTGCTTCCTTTTTGTTTGAAGTTTCCCTCTGTTTTGTCTAATCATCATTGTTTGGGTTTCTAGTTGTCTGTGTTTGATTTTTTTTGTAATGAAATCCAGGATAATAGATCTAGAAAGACAGTAACTGGATTGATAAACACCTAGGGGTATGGCAGGAGAGGATGGGGGAAGTGGGGTACTAACAAAAATTAGTATAAGAAAAAAATGTTTTGAAGTTGATTGTGGTGATGATTGTGTAAATCTTCTAAATACTGAATGATTAAGTTGTATAATGTGCCTATGTGCCAATAAAACTAGCTTTAATGCAAGCTGTTCTTAACAACAAAAAAAGCAGGAAACATCACAGATGGTTTGAAGTATGAGAAAAACTCTTCCTGTTATTTCTTTTTTTTGAAGAAAAAAAAAAAAAAAGGCCAACATGACCAGACAGATAGGTGGCCTTCAGAAAACAGGGAAAAAAAAAAAAAGCTGGCTGATAATTATCAGTGGTCAGTGACCTCCCTCTACAATCAGTTTCTGTCAACAACATGAATGAGCCTAGAAGCAGTGGCTTCTTTGTCTCCTAATAAAAAGAAAGCTTGATGTTGATCTTGTGAAACTCAGTGCAGAAAAAGCTCTCAGTAAGCACCTACAGGGGACTGAGCCCAGAGGTTGTGTGCAGGACTGGGGCCCACTGGGATGGAGGTTCAATTCCAGCAGCAGCTCCACAAGAGCAAAGCCTGGGCCTCCCACTCCCACCACCAGAGGGCAGTGATGCACAAAAAAAAAAAAGCAACTACAGGACCTGACAAGCGCTCAGAATCCTTTTCACAGCATTCATTCTAGATGACCAAGTAGACATGTGCCAGTTGAATCCTATGGGCCATACCCAGTCTGTGTAACAAAGATTTGAACCAAAGGTCAACATGTGCATCCAAACAAGGGTATCAGAAGTGCCATAACTAGGAAACAACAGGCCGAAAAGACACAGAGACCCCAGAACGGCTGTCCTTAAGTTGAACTTACATACACCTGCATTAATACAGTCTTGATCTTTTCTTTATGGCCTTACACTGATTATACCCAACTGCTACTCAATCTCTTTACTAAATGTATCGGAACACATGCTGTATTCAGATTTAAAAAGCCTCCAGCATCATTTCATGGAAAACTCCCACCCCAGAGGCCTCTCAAGTCCAATTTTCACAGGCATCCCTTTCAGACTCTGGTTTCTCTCTCCCTCCCTGCAGGCTGATGCTCAGCAAAATTCATTGCCTCCCTGGCATGCCTACGGGGCCAGCACCAGGGGCCACAGTTAATGCTGAGCCTCTGAAGGTCTGTGGAAGGCCCTGTGTGTCATTTTTGTACCACTTAATTCCTTGAGTTATTATTTATTCCTTCATTTGAGATATGTGTGTGTGTATATATATGTGTGTGTGTGTGTATATATATATATATATATATATATATATATATATATTTCCCTTATAGCTTCTGTGTTTCAGAAAACATAGGTCTTGGAGGGGGGGGTATCACAGCCCTCTGGTGGTTGTGGGAGCTACCCAGTCTTGCTCCTGGAGCGCTGCTGCTAGATTTGAACCACCAAGTCAATGGGCCACAGTCCCGCACTCAACCACTACACCACCGGGGCTCAGCCCGAAACATAGGTCTTAATAACTACATGCTGAATGGTCAGCTGTTTCTCTTGCCTCAGTAGACTGAACTCAGCATAGAAACTAAGCCTTATTAAATCTTGTCATTTCAGTAACTTAAGGGTCTAGCGTTTCTTGTGAAAATGGATGTTTCTAGACTTATCAGAGACAACTGAGAAAGATAGTCTGGGATTAATTCAAACGCCACAATTTCTCCCTTCCTCTCAGATTCTAACCTTCTTCTGATAGGCCAATAAAGATTCACCTGTCACCAAAGGGAATCATTTACCAGCACTGTGAAAGAGGGGTCCTACCTTCTTCTGACTGAAAATAATCAAGAAAAGCAAAATTTTTCCACATGAGCAAAAGTTTATTATAAAAGAAGGACAGATGGAAAGGTCCTATACAGCTCCCTAAACAAAAGAATCATCAAAAGTTGATAAAGGGTCACAGACAGCAATGGACATTGTGTTAATTCATAATCTATGTGGAGATATTCAGCAAGTCACTCATTTACAGAGGGTTATGTCCATGGAAGTCCATTCACGATGGATCCCATCGCAAGGGCTTAGATACTAGAAATCAAGACTTATTCTTGGATATCGTGCTTGCACAGCCAGCTTGGGTTGATGGCCCCCATTCCTGAAGGCCATGTAGTGGTGGGTTAATGTTCTCTTTACAGGGTCCAGTTATCAGACCAACTCAATCGTTACAAAGTCATTCTAACTAGAAATTCTGAGGGCAACAAAGCATTCCACAGGTGCCACTATATAAATGGGTGGTCTTGAAATCCTCCAGAAGGTAAGCAAGATTTTCCCAGGAGATAATTGGCCAGTCCTAACTTGTCTTACAATGATCATCTGTTCCCTTGGAGAAGGACAAATAAATTTCATAAAACGCAACCATGCTAAGTAAAAATCAGGATCAACAAATAATCCTTTCCAAAATAAAATTGCCAAAGTTATTGGGGTCATGGAGAAAGAAAAGGGAAAGGATGTTTTATAAATTCATGCATCTCTGTTAGAATTCCAAAGTCAGTAAACAAGACAAGATATTCTTGTTTAGAGAATACAAGGATACAGTCCAAGAGATTCAGAAATGCCCACAGCAAAGAACAGTCCTATAGATGCATGGTTTTAAGACTTCAGAACTGGAAAATAGTAATATCTGCACACATACAAAAGAAGTTGAAGAAAGACGAAGTAGGATTGTTTCTAAGTTTGCCAGGTGAAAACACTTATAAACAGACAGAGGGCATGTGTGTGTGTGTATACTTTCTAACTACCATCCTTGCTGTTTCACAAAAGAAAGAATGTTTTACTCCAAGGAACAGAAGAAGAATATAAATTTAGTCTGAAAGCTACTCTAAAGAAAGGCAGAACCAAGAACTTTTAGCATCAAATCAGGAGGAAATTCAGCACAGAAAGGTTTAGATAATATGAAGACTACTTGATCCTTCAGATAGAGGCTTCATATGCCTAAAACCAAACCAGGCCCCTAGAAGATGCTCCAGTGATCGTGCTAAAGAGCAAAGATGGAGCTATTTGAAATCTCACTTCTGAAGAGGAGTCTCAGCCCTTTCACTTCCAAGAGCAAGTCATAGGGAGACCACGCTCCCCCGTTTGTGGCCAGGGCCCCCGGTACAGCGCTTCCTTCGGTTGCCACAGATGGGCACCCAATATCCCAACACCACTACGGGATGAGACGGGTCCTAAAGAGCTACAGAACATCAAAGTAACTGAGAACGTTCTAAGTGCCAGGCCCTGAGTCAGGCCCTGTGTCGGCATGTTCTTATTGAAAGTCCTTCATGCTGCGGTAAAGGAGGTATTCTCGATACCCCAACTTGACAGTTCAAGAAACAAGTATAATCAAAGTGAAGGGACTGCGCCAAGCAAGGCACAAACTGAGGTTCTCAAAAGCACAAAATCTGGGATCACAAGTGAAAGTAAACAAAGAGGGACTGAGGAAAACTGAAGGCATGGCCTTTACAATTCAAATCAAACACGGGCTAGGGCGGGCAATTAGAAGACTGATTAACTAGGAAGTTAGCATGCTCCCACTGCCTCGAGACAAACGAGGAAATGAAGTAGATCTCGAAGGAAGCAGATAGTCAGGTCTTCTCTCCAGGGGAGCAGCTGGAGGGCTAGAACCACTAATCTTCTCATTAGCAGCAAGGCTAAAGCGCTGGACCACCAGGGCTCCTTGACTCAGGAGAGCTGTGCTAACTCCAGCCTGCCCATCATATTTCCCCCATTTGGGCTTCCTGTTCTTCCTCGGAGCACCAGGAAGTAGAGCTGGCTCCCCTAGAAAGACTGCTCTTTTTAATACTTGCATTGGAGTTCTTACATCTTATCACAATCCATATGTTCACCCAGTGTGTCAAGCCCATTTGCACGTATGCTGCCATCATCATTTTCAAAGCATTCTCTTCCCACTTGAGCCCCTGATAATAGCTCCCTACTTCTTCCCCCACTCTCACAAACCCTTGCTAAGTCCTAGAAGACTGCTCTCTGAAAGGAAAGCAAGAGTTTAGATCATAACGATCCCGATCTCCTCCAAGCCCCTCCCCACGTCCTCCTATTTAAGTGCTTCTTTTTATTATTATTTTCCCAAACCACAGAAATCTGCTTTTCCTTCAATCAGCAGGGCAAGTCAAAACCATTGGAGAATAAAAACTAACCACCCTGTGTGGGTAGGGCTTGAAGGTATCTGGGAGTTCCCCCTCAACACAATAGCTTCCCCCGAACGGGGACCTCTGAAAGACACAGCTTTTGAAGGAAGTCCTCTTAGTGCTGAGAAAAGTTGAGTGTTAGCCCCAGTTCCCACATGAGCTGATAGTTTCCTGAAACATAGGAGCCTTGAACTTGGCCTTTTAAAAAAGTGAGGACTTTGGCCAGAAAAACACAGTCATCCACACTCCCAGCCTCTGGAGTTCACCTTCCAAATAAAACACAGAACTGTTAAGACACACAAACGCATAGGCTTACAATGGCTCCAAATCATTAAACTATCAAAAACAAAATAGTCCAGAGCCTTGTTCTAATACCTACACACACACACACACACACACACACACACACACACTCAATGTATCTGTCCAATATTCTCTAACACTATCTGTCTGCGATGGTACAGCCACATCATTATCTGACTATACTCTTACTCAAAACACACCTGCTCCTTCCCACTCAAGTGCCTTGACATAGCAACATAGCAGTGCTGAGCTAACAACAGGTTGGGGGAGGGAGTCGATTCTGACCCCCGGTGACTCTAGACAGTAGAGTCTCTATGAAAGTCCATCTCGGAGCAACTCATAGTTTTGAACTGCTGACCTTGTGTTTACAAGTTAGGTAAACGCTAGGGTAGGAGGACCTACAGATAAGAGCATATTCCCAAAAAAAGAGAATCTAGACCTTTACCTCTTCCCGATCAGGGGTCGGGTGGTCAATTCATTTAACCCCAGGCCTATTTCCTTACTGCCAAATTAGAACAGTGTGAGGAGCCAACGATTATCAACTCAACTGTGAAATGAAAGGCTGGCGGTCTGTAATTACCGAGCGCCCACAGAAAATGACCAACTAATCTTCTCCTGTGAAGATCTGTGGAAAAACCCTCTGGATGATTCTACTCTCTCACACAGTTCCTATGTGAGTATGAGTTGGAATCGGTTCCATGACACCACAGCGCATGCACAGGGCTACTTGAGGGAGAGCGGTGAGGCCTCAGGAACTCTGCGTTGGAATTGACTCCACGGCAGGGGGTGTGGACTTTCTTTGGAAGAATATGACCGCAGGGTTCCCGTATCTGGATTCTGTTTCCCCAGTCATCAACAGATATCAAGTACCTACTGCAGGCCAACCATTCTGCTGGATGCTTGAGGCAAGTGAATGAATAAAACTGACCCAAACCCTGCTATTCTCATGAAGTTTACAGTCCAGTCCAGGTTGGTCTGTTCAATAGGGATTTGTCATGGCTCTTCTGCAGTGTGTAAATAAGATCATAGGTTTAACTTAACATAGAGCCTGATGTAGGGACAGTCATTATCATTATGTCAATATTTAGAGTATACGTCTTTTTGTTCACCATTATCTTTAATAAAATATTATTCGCGACACCTGAAATGTCCCTCCTCCTACTAGCACCCCAATAAGATGCAGATGCTGGGAATTCTCTGGGGACATCTGTATGCATCTCCACTAAGTTCCTCTCACAGGTCTTCTTAGCAGTCAACACAGGGCCCATAGATATATATGAGATGTTAAATGCACTTGAAAAATGGGGGTGGGGTCTGGATATTCTAATACCAAGTAGGACATGGAGGGGAGAAGGGAAAAATAGACAGAAAATCTGGGAACCAGATTATCAGGACATTGGCTTGGTATTGGGTCAATGGGTTCAGGTTTTATCTTGTGATTCCAGGAAGCAATGATCTCAAAAGCCTCCAGGTAGAGGAGACAATGACGGGAAGGAGATAATCTGACTCCATGGTGACAAAGAGAGAATAGCCTGGAAGCCACTACGGGATTTAAAGAAGGAGCCCAGGCCACTTTAAGGCTGCAATCTGAACATTCTGTCTCGGTAAATCAAGATTGCCCAGCATGGCTCTACAAGTCTCCATGTTCTTGGTTTGACCAGTATTGACCTAATCCCTCTAAAACAACACCTACACTTTCCAGGGGTTGCAGTCACACCTCATTTTCCACGGCCTACTGCCCACTGACTGGGAGACACAGAATCAAACTCTTAAAGGCCCAACTCCAGCATCACTGAAACTTCAACACAGAGCTAAAGATTGGCTTGGCTCAAGAGCATTTGAAGCCCTTAGCCATCGCTGGTTAAAACGTCAAGTGGTTCTGCTACTGCGGCAAACAGTTTGGTGGTTCTTCAGAAAACTAACCATAGAAATATCAGATGACCCAGCAATTCTACTCTGGAGTATGTAACCAAAGGACCTGAAAGCAGGGACCCAAACCTATACTTGTGCACCAATGCTCACTGGAGCATTAGTCACTGTCGTCCCAAAGGTGGACCTCACCCCATATTTATTGACAGATGAATGTATAAACAAAATGTGGTAGATATGTACAATGAAATATCAGTTAGTAGTAGAAAGAGGTAAGTTCTAATACATGCGACTACATGGGTGAGCCTTGAAAACATTGTGTTAAGTGAAATATGGCAGACACAGGACAAAGATGGTATGATCCCACTCTTATGAAATATCTAGGATAGACAAAGGCATAGAGACAAAAGTTTATTAGTGGTTACCAAGGAAAAGTGGGGCATTAATGCTTACTGAGTACACAGTTTCTGTTTGGGGCATAAAAGAAGCAAATAAAGCAGCGGTTCTCAATCTGTGGGTAGTAACCCCTTTGCAGTTCATAACAGTAGCAAAGTTACAGTTATGAAGTAGCAGTGAAAATCATTTTATGGTTGTGTGGTCACCACAATATGAGGAACTATATTAAAGGTTTGCAGCATTAGGAAAGTTGAGGACCACTGAAACAGTGTATGATGGCTGATTAACATTGGGGATAAAATTAATGCTACAGGACTGGACACTTAAAATGATTAATAGAAACTCATGATTATATTTTTATCACAATGTTTTAAAATGAAATAAGAATTCACAAAGGCATAGTCTCTACTTACTCCCAGAGAGTCCTACCGGGGATGGCAGGCGAATGCATTTCTCGTCCCAGCTGCAGCATTAGCGAGCAAGGAATAAGGAGTCCTGGTGGCACAGTGGATTACACAATGGGGGCTGCCAATCCCAAAGTCAGCCATTTAAACCCACCAGTCACTCAAAGGATGAGAGATGAGTTTTTCTGTTCCTGTAAAGATTTACAGCTACTAAAAGCCTCAGAGGGGTGGAGGAGGGAAGGAAAATGGAGGAACTGATTTCAAAGGGCTCCAGTAGAAATAAATGTTTGGTTTTTTTTGGACATCATTGCCCTCTGATGGTGGGAGTAGGAGGTTCAGCCTTTGCTCCTGTGGAGCCGCTGCTGGAACTGAACCTCCATGCCAGTGGGCCGCAGTCCCACACACAACCACTACGCCACCAGAGCTCACCCCGAAAGACAATGTTTTTAAAAGAATGATGGCAATATATGTACAGGATTGATTGCTATCATTGACTTAAGGATTGTTATAATATCTGTAAAAATGATTTTTAAATCCTGATTAAAAGGTGGGGGAAAACAACATAGAGTAACAGAGATAGTTCTGCTCTGCTCTGCTGTAAGAATTGACTTGATGTCAGTGAGCTGAATCAGAAATAGCTAACAGGTAACAACCTCCCTGGGCCTGAGTTTCCTCATCTACCCATGATCGTGCTCCAGATCTTGGCACATAAACTGTGAACGACTAAGCAGAGTCCCAAAGAATTTCTTCTTGAGTCCAGAGTTTGTGGCAGTTCTGCAGCCTTCTCTGTCTTTCTAAGTCCCACCAAAAAAAGAAGGGACCATGTTCCCAAATCCCCAGTACTCACAAAAGGCCCAGAGTGGCTACCTGGCAGACAGCAGGCTCAGTGTGGACAGCCAGCCAGAACTAGAGAACTGTAACCAGAAGCATCTTTGTAGACTCTTCTGGGATGAGCCATACAGCCAAGTAAATCTCATTACTCAAATACAAGTTTCCATCTCCCTCATTTCTCCTACATTTCCCTTTCCAGAGTCCGTTCCCCAGGAAAATACTGGCCCTCTCCCTAGCCTCCCTTAGAGTACCTGCATGTGTCAAGTAGGGCCATCAAATTAATGGATCATGAGAAGTTTTAAAGAAAAAACATTAGGATCAAATAAAGGAGAGTATCTTTGTGTGTCGACCGCTAGTGAACAATAAATGTATCACAATGCTCTTGTGGCACCTTTAGTCTCCTGCATAAATGGAAGTAGACATGGGTCTCCTGTGGCTCTCAATCAAAAGATGAAATAAAACAGGGGTGAAACCCATGGGCCCAAAACTGGGAGAGCCCAACTGGAGACTGAATGCTACAGCCACCCACCCGCTGGCAAGAGCTTGCAAAAGGGATGTCAGAAATCCAAGATCCATCCAGCAATCCTACAAAACAGGCTTGACTAGAAAGAGGTGCTGTAAAGTTGAGCCACTCCTGCAAAGGACTGCTTTCTACTGACATTTCAAAGGGGCTTCCAAAGGTCCACGGGAAAGGGCATGAAAGAATTGGTGATATCTTTCCATGAAAGCCTGTGCTCCGCTGCATAAAGCACGAAACAGGATGCTCAACCAGAGACCGAGCACCAAGCAATGACCTTACCTCGAAAATGGGTCTGCACTTTGAGGGGAAGGCCACGAAACCCACACGACGAAATGTGCAAAAATTTGCTCCGTACATTTTCACCTGAACGACGACAAGATGTTCAAATGAAGGGGGCAAGGGAACAATACTTGAAAGATACACTTCTCAGACTAAAATAATTGAAGAGTGCCTGGCTGCCTGACGGCTCAGCATAAAACTGCACCCTGAGGAAGTTTCCTGTGAGTAGGAGCCCAACGCATCTGAAGCCTTGTCCTCAAAAGAGGCAGCTAGCACCTGCAGAAAAGACATCTCCACCACCATCTCCTCTCATATGCCTTTAAGGCTCACAGAGGGGTGGGGGAAGAAAAAAGATGGCAATGGGGGAACAGGGCTAAGGGGAGAGTGTCTTGTGTCTCCACAGAAAAAGGAGAAAGTAGAGCTCATTCCAAGGCAGCAAGCCTTGAGGACAGTGTTCCTGCTTGGAGCAACTCATCAGCA